>JAEQML010068036.1:0-18589 GCA_016904865.1 Pissodes strobi | reverse complement strand
ACGAAAACGAAACGAACGCTATATGGTTCGCAGACACGTCCACACATCCAAATTTATAGTGCAATGTCAGCGCGAATATTTCATTGATGCGACGCCGAACGACCGACAACCGATGGGACGCTGCGATGTTACGGTGTTACGCTGTTGCTGTTCTGTTACGATGTTGCATAGTGCAGTCCAGACTTAATACGCGGTGAGGTTACGTTACGGTGTTCTGTTGCATATCTGTAAGCACCTTAAGGGCTTCCTTGTTTACTTCAGGCAGACAGAATGAGAATATTAAAATTTCAGTTATTTTAGATATTACTAGGTATTACCAGCTCTGAAATTATAATAGGTATTTGTGGAAACACACCTTGTACCAGAGCAATCAGCCCCTAACTATAAACTTTGCTCCAAGTATTTAATTGTATAATGTAGAATAATTAAGAAGTATGTGTAGTGTAGTAGGGTTAAGAGTCTATTTTCACGAGAACAGGGCCATTGCGCTGCCCTATTGCCATTAATACAATAAAATATCTGCTTTGTATAATCTGTTCACCGTAAATGCCAAAAGTTCACAATTTTAAACATATTTAATATTAAGAACTCGAAATATACCCTTTACAGCATTTAGTTTCCGTCCCAAGTCGGGTGGCCATATTGGCTGCTGCTATTCTTAGTTTCAGGACCTTCTAGTTCAGAGGGTGCTGAGTTGTGAGGCCATTATGCAATGATTTTTTCAAAATTGCTTTAAAATACATTTTGGAAATTAACTGTTTCGACGTATTGGGTATTGGATAACTCATACAAGCCAACAGCTGCCTTTTAGAACGAATTAATTTTTAGGTATATGAAAATTTTACCGGGATCTTGATAGAACCCCAGCAAAACAAATAATCATTTGACAGTTATTGATAGTTAAACCCACGATACACCTACTAAACACGGTATGTCAGCTGTACGAAAAATTACAGCGTGACATCAAGTGTGTTGCAGATTTTCCCTGTATTTTACATATAAATTCCACACGTGACATAGTATACGAATTGTCAATAATTAGGCTTCTACATTACCATATGCGAGTGGCATTAATACATAGGTGTAGCGAGTGTTTTCGTAATGAAGTTCCTTAGAATTTTGTAATGAGTTAAGCTTATTAATAAAAGGTATTTATGAATTTAAAATTAGATATATATGTGCTTATTGTGCTTGTATATATACCGACCTGCCTATACCTGTTTTAATCTCAATATACAATTTTAATTTACATATCTTCATTGGCAGATTTTTTGTATTGATTGTTCCAATGTCGAATTTAAAAAAACTTTGGTATAATAATTTAAAGTCGTCAATTAAAAAATGGTTTATTGTTGAAACTCATATCTCAAAAAAAGAGAATGGTCCGAAAGCAGTTTATCAATATAAATAAATAAAATAAAAGTTATAATAAAGAGAGACGAAAGTTAAAGTACATAGCACTATAATTTAAAATTAACAAAATATACTGGAGATAGCACTAATAACAAACAAACCATTTGGTACAAGCTGTAGATATTATAAATAAAAAAAATACACAAAAATATGATAAATATTCGCAAATACAGCTCCAATTCGATTTTAATAAAAGGCCAACTATTTTAAAAGTACAATAAGTTCTCTGTGACATTGGTTATTTTAAATCGTGATTGTAATTCAATGAATTATACTTGAATGCACATTCAGAGACGAGTATTTGTGCAATATTGAAATACATTTTATGAGTCGTGATATTAAATTGCGAGTTAACTTGTAACGATATTTTACTAAAAAACAATTAAGTATATTTATCTATATCTAAATTAATGGGAAAAGTCCACTTTCGCACTTTCTTTTGTTATTCTAATATATTCCTAGCGTAACATTATAATATGACTGAATAGGAGAGAGGAGATCATAGAGGACTACCGGGGTAATATTGCCGAGTCGTTGCACTCCGTTGCAGGCACAATCTAAATACTAGTGAAAGCTCGAAGCTTTTAGTTACCGGTCTAAACAGCTAGCAATTGTCGCTCATCTGGTATTGCTCCTTTATTCAAAATACAAATAACGAAATTAGTAATCAGTGTTTTTATACTAATGCAAAATGTAATATTACCTTGTAGGTACAGTGAAATGTGATGTACAATGGACTAGAATAAAAACAGCAAATTCCAGGTCTATTAGCTAACTGCCTGCCATGAATGTGGTCGGTAAAAAGGGACAAAAATGAGAGAAACAATACAGTTCGAGTACAATGACGCCATAGGACCCTATTGTCATGCGAAACTTTATATTAAAATAAATAGGTACATGTAGATATCGCTGCGTTTGACTGCTCAATGCCTCGCGTCACTGACACCCCGCTGGCACTGTTGTGTTGCCAAAGAGCGATATGAATTCAGCAATATGCTGTACAAACGTTGGCATTAATTTCAGGAATCTTCCATTTCGTTAAAAATTACCTTTGCCGGTCATGCGATTTGAATAATCTTGGAATTACATTTGACTTAAGTTTTTCGTTGCAAACGTTGCATTTCATATACCAATTATAGCTCCCCGAAGAAGAAGATGAATATACCACCGAACATAATATACGTTATATGTTCGGTGAATATACTGATCAACCTCTCATTTTAACAGGTTGTGTTAAACTCAATATTATGGTAGATTTGTATATTTATCTCTAAAAAATCAAGCATCGAATTGAGCTCTGTGATTTGTCAGGCATTGCTCACTTTGAGCCGCAACAGTTTATTTAAAGTATATTCAATAAACTTCTGTAAATAAAAAGTCTTAGGAGTCATACGAGAATAGAACTCTAGACCTCTTGATTGTAAAACTAACACACTAACCGTTAGACCGTGTATATTTAAGAAAAGTGTTCACTTTGAGTGTTCTTAGCACCGAAAAAGTCTCGATGATCGAAAACGCCGAGAAGACCGACAGTTCGATAACGAATTTCTATGAGAAAAATTCTGTAAAAGCTTCTGTGTTTCGAAAATGTCGACAAAATGAACTTTTGAAGAAAAAGGTAAAAACATCGATTCCTAGGTAAACATTCATGGTTTCTATTTATTTTTCTGAAGGTTTTAAGTATTTTTCTTGAAGAAAAACCTATTAGTTAATAGAAGGCACGTTGGAAATGATGATGATTTTTAAACAGGTTGAGCTAGTTGAATTTAAACTTGGCTATTTCGAGTATTGGCACTAACAAGAGATATAAGGCATTTGAAGTCTTATTTTGATTACCCTGTACATCTTCTCGGTCTCTACAATACTTATTCGAATAATCATCTACTTAACTACCAAATTTACAATAAATAATATGTATGATGCCGGTTTATGTCCTGTATTCACTTTGGACGCAGATTTTTTTTTTTCGGCGGCTTAGCTAAGAGGTAAAACGTTCCCCAATCATGCCAGAGGTACCGGAATCGACGCCTGGGGTTTCCTCAGTTTATTTGGTTTTTCATATCACTTTGTTGAAATTTCCCCTACCATCGTGTGGGTTTAAGCACACGCCATCGTAATTTTTTCTGCAGCGTTTTATTCGAAACCAAAATGTATTTTGTTTAAAATTTCTTTTTGGCATTTTTTGCTTCAACTTTCATGCTCTCTATTTTCTTGTTTCAAACATGTTTATCTCAAATAATTATTTTTGCTCGAAGAAGTCATATTTTTTATCTCTTTGTATGTTGCCTGAAATTTGACCCTATCAAATAAAGGTTTTTTTACATGCCCTATACCTTATATAATTTTCTTTTAGCCAGACCGATTGAAATAAGAGTTCTTTGCGAAGCAAAAATTTAATGAGGCATATTCCCAACTTAATCCTCTTGGCTAAAGTCGTCGTGCTTCAGTGCTCCTAATGATGTTTAAATATTACACTATTCAAAAGCTTCAAAAGAGTATGTCCCAAAGCATTTAAAAAAATATCTTTTTCAAAATAATTTGATCCGGAAAATAAATCGGACTGATTTTGTTTGCGAAAATACTTTTCTCTAAATTTCTTTCAATAAAAACATAGCCCTTTTGCATTATTTCGTAACTCCTGTAACCAGAAGCAGTTCAGATTTTGCTAATTTCTCATTGAATTTGATAATTTTCAGTAGCTTACCCATAGAAACATGATACTGATACTGATAATGTTTTATTCATGCTCATCAAACTTAAAACTTTTGAATACGTCCGTGATGCAATACTAATTTATAATAGTTTTAAAATTAAAATATAAAAAAATTACACAAACAATCATAGTTTATTAAAAATAAAAATCACATATTATCTCAGAAGAGAATAAAATCTGAATTTTAATAAAAGGAGCATGTCACTAAAGCCAAAAAAAGAAATGACATTTGATGTATGTCTGAGTAATCTGAGTTGAGAAAATTCTCAATATTATAGAAAGTTCATGTTAGCAAATAAATCTTAATTGTTTTAATGAATTACTTCTCATTTCTTAAATGTAAAGAGGAAGCTTATTAAAAAGTTTAGGTCCATAATATGTAGAACTAATAAATGATTTTGACAATAGGCTATAGTTATTTATATTTCTTTTATATGAGTAAACGAACATGGAACGCAACATCAGTATTTTAAGTTGAATAAAACTATGTTTACAGCTCTGCAGCCTTAATCACGAACAGCCCTTCTCTGAAGTTTAAAAATTCGACCAGTCTGGGCAATATTCCCCCACACAAGTATAGTATCATTAAAATATGACTGAAAAAGGGCATGACATTCCATCACTAATACGTTTTGATCCGCAGTTTTTTAAAGATTTTTAACATTGGAAATATTTTTTTCTTCAAACGTCAGTAAATCCGTTATTACTCGACTGTGTAGGCGGCAGTGAAGTTTCGTTTTTCCTCCGCCGGAGCTTTACTTTTCACTTTTCCGCCGGCGGAGGTAAAAGTGTTGTCATAGCAACATAGATACAATACAAACAGACAACAAAGTAAGCGTCAACAACTCAAGATTTATTCAACTACAATTTGTATTTATCACTCAATTTGTGACTGCATTTCTAAAAATCACTAATTTAGGAACAAATTGGTTATTATTTAATCGAACTTACTCAATAATTGCTTATCAATACGGAATTAAAACGCAATCGGAGACGCAATCTTAAAAAATAATTATTGTTGACAGTGTCCACTGACAGCTTTATGTTACATTATATTCACCGACACCGGTCTAAGCAAGGCCACCTACGACCGTGGTCTAAGCCGCCTTGCGAACCCATTTATCTTTAATAATAATTAGATATTATTACTATTAAAAAGAGATGTTTTTGCATTAATTTGTCGACATTTGAAGAAAAAACAGCATATTTTATTTGGAGGAAAAGTTACTTTTCATGGCTTGCTCTCTATTACCAGCCTCACTCCGTTCGGCTGTTAAACACGAGCGCGCCATGAAAAGTATCACTTTTCCTCCATATAAAATAATATACTATTGTATTCCTATAATGCGGTATCAGCTCACGAAAAAGTGCATGCTACATTTGGCACATCACGTAATATATGTGAGAGATCGTGTGTTTCTGAGGACGGAATCGGTTCAAATGACAAAAATAAATTAAAGCTAACTGAAACTAACCGAAAGTTGATTGAACGACTAACCCAAACTAACCCAAACTAACCCAAACTAACTAAAAGTAACCAAAGGCACAAAAAGGGTTAAAATGAATCCGGACAAATGTAAGTTAAAACTAACTCAACGTAACCGGAATTTGGTGATTAACCAAAACTAACCATAAAAATTAAAATTGGTTATAACCTATCGGATCCGGTTCAAATTACTAAAATAAATTGGAACTAACTAAAACTAATCGAAAGTTGATTCAACTACTAACCGAGAGTAACTAAAACGTATCGGAACAGATTAAAAATATTAAAGTAAGTTAAAGCTAACCAAAATGAACCGAATTTTGGTGACGAACCAAAATTAGTAATTACCCAAAAACATTAAATTTGATTATAATGTACCGGCGCCGATTGAAATGACTAAAATTAAAACTAACTGAAATTAACTGAACGACTACCCACGACGACTATCTAGCCCAACCTAACCCAATCTAACCTAAACTAACCAAAAGCACCAAATATGGCTAAAACGTATCGAAGTAGATTAAAAATATTATAGTAAGTTAGAAATAACCCAAATTAACCGAATTTTGGGGACTAATCAAAATTAACCAAAAACATTAAATTTGCTTATAATATATCGGAAAGTTGATTGAATGACTAACCAAAACTAATTAAAAGTAACCATATTGGCACCAAAACGGGCTAATATGTATCGAAATAGGTTACACAAATTAAAGTAAGTTAAAACTAACCAAAACGAACCGAATTTTGGCGACTAACGAAAACTAACCAGAAACATTATATTTGACTATAACTGATCGAAGCCGGTTCAGATGAATACTTTGGTTTCTTGGCAGTGAGTTTCCAAGGTCGCATCACGACACGGAAAATTTTAGTGAACGTCAAGACACGGTTTATGCATAACTGATTTTAACGTAACGGAACCCGCTCAAATAAGTAAAATAAATTGAGACTAAGTGCAAATAACCGAAAGTTGATTAGACGATTAACCAAAACTAACCAAATCTATTAAAATTGATTGGAACGTATAGGAACCCGTTCAAATGACTAAAGTAAGTTGAGACTAAGTGAAACTAAACGAAAGTTGATTAGACGACTAACTAAAACTAACCAAATCTATTAAAACTCACTATAACGTATCATAACCGGCTCAAGTAAGTAAAATAACTTGAGACTGAGTGAAACTAACCGGAAGTTGATTAGACAACTAACCAAAACTAACCAAATTTATTAAACTTGATTATAACGTATCGGAACCGACTCAAATGACTAAAATAGGTTGAGACTAAGTGAAACTAACCACAGATCTAGGAAAGAGAAACTAACCGCAAGTTGATTAGACGACTAACTAAAATTAACCAAATCTTTTAAAATTGATTATAACGTATCAGAACCGGCTCAAATAAGTGAAATAAAATGAGACTAAGTGAAACTATCCAAAAGTTGATTAGACGATTAACCCAAACTGACCAAACCTATTAAAATTGATTATAATGTATCGAAACCGACTGAAATAACTAAAATAAGTAGAGACTAAGTGAAGCTAACCAGAAGTTGGTTAGACGACCATAACTAACCAAATTTATTAAACTTAATTATAACGTGTCGGAACCGACTCAAATGGCTTAAATAAGTTGATACTAAGTGAAACTAACCGAAAGTTTATTAGACGACTAATCAAAACTAACTAAATATATTAAAATTTATTATAACGTACCAGCTCAAATAAGTAAAATAAGTTGAGACTAAGTGAAGCTAGCCGGAACTTGATTAGACGACTAACCAGAACTAGCCAAATCTATTAAAATTGATTATAACGTATCGGAACCGAATCAAATAACTAAAATAAGTTGAGACTAAGTGAAACTAACCAAAAGTTGATTAGACGACTAACCAAAAGTAACCAAATCTACTAAAACTAATTATAATGTATCGGAGCTGGCTTAAATAAGTAAAATAAGTTGATATTAAGTGAAACTAACCGAAATTTGAATTGACGACTAACCAAAACTAACCCAATCTATTAAAAGTGATTTATAACGTATCAGAAACGGTTCAAATGACTAAAGTAAGTTAAGATTAAGTGAAACTAACCGAAACTTGATTGGACGACTAACCAAAATTAACCAAATCTATTAAAATTAATTATAACGCGTCGGAACCGGTTCAGATGACTAAAATAAGTTGCCACTAAGTGAAACTAACCGAAAGGTGTTTGGACGACTAACCAAATCTATTGAGATTGGTTATAACATATTGGAACCGGCCAAATAAGTAAAATAACTTGAGACTAAATGAAACTAACAGGAAGTTGATTAGACGACTAACCAAAGGAACCCAAGTTTATTAAACTTGATTATAACGTATCGGAACCGACTCAAATGAATAAAATAATTGAAGACTGAGTGAAGCTAACCGCAAGTGTATTAGGCGACTAACCAAAACTAACCCAATTTATTAAAATTGATTATAACGTATCAGAACCAGGTCAAATAAGTGAAATAAGTTAAGACTAAGTAGAAACTAATCAAAAGTTGATTAGACGACTAACCCAAACTAACCAAATCTATTAATTGACTATTATGTATTGGAACCGACTCAAATGACTAAAATAAGTTGATACTAAGTGAAACTAATCGCGTTAGATCGGTGATTGAGAGACGAATCGAATGCAGTTTTTACAACCACCACTAATGTTGCAAATTGTAAATACGATCGAAACTTGAAGTAATATGCATTTGTGGTATATTTTGGTAAACTAAACTTACGTAATCTGCTAAAAGTCATTTTTTACATTAGATTGTGTTAAGGGTGGGTGAGGGTGACTTTTGGTTTCTCACGATAGACTAGGAATGTCAGACGAATCGAATGCAAATGGTCTTTTGCTTTTTCAACCACACTTATAACGTTATAAATTGTAAAAAAGAATGAAACTTTAAGTGTTCTGCATTTATTTGGTATATTTTGGTAAAGTAAACTTACGTAACCTAACCTGATCTCACCCAAACTTCTATCAACTATTATATTTCCACACAATTATGAGTTTTCTCAGATCTCAAATTTAGTACGCGTTGCATTCTGCCTCGGCATTTTCAATGTCTCCCCCGGTTGCATCTTTGTGAAGGACTGTGAATTTTTTGATAAGAAGATAGCTTTGGATAATTCACTAGCTAACTGGTCTATGTGATTAGTACAAATAAATGCCTTATGATGATGAACTCTCAGCAGCCAAACATAATTTTTCTTTTTTATTTTTGATTAGGGATATTCTGTTGGCATTAAACTCCGCAATTTTTTAAATAGAATCTTGTATCTGAGTTAATATAGAATCGAGATTATTAGATTTCAGAAGTGCCTCAAAATGGATCTCGGTGGTATGCCATGTTACCGAACCCGAAACTCGCCCACCAGAGAAAGTCTGCCGCGTCCTGTCTGTTATAAAACTACCAATGATCCCTACACCCGCACTCACTCAGACCATAGTGTTAGAGTTTAAACAGAAGTGTTATATGACATATACAATCTAAGGGAGTGGTCAGACAGGCTTGTACTTTACTATAGAAAGTAAAGCACTTGTAGATGATTTTGATTGTCGACAGCCAAACTGGCTGCTTGTGAATAACTTTTTGTTTTCAAAGTAATAATGCACTTGCATTTACGAGATGTTATTTAACTTTAGAGAGAGTTGGTAAAATAGTGAATGGTGTTTTTTTTGTGGATCTGAATGACATACACCGACATAAGTCCCTTCTTTTATCCATGACTTTATTAAATGTGTTAATGGAATAAATAAGGTGTCTTATATGGTTTTTAAAGATTTATATTGTAACCATATATCTCTTTAATACTCGGTTTGTTTTAAATTGGTTATTGCATCCCTGCCTCCAATGAAAGTAGCCTGCCCAATCAGGAAATTGGATATCCAGAGTCTGAAGGTACGGCTTAGAATTTATAGATGTTTGTGACATATTTTTTAAGATTTCATCTGCGATGTTAGCCGAATAACAATTTAAGTTCTAGCATCGAGAGCAGTTGAATGAAAACTCTTTTCTCTTGACTCATCTGAGATCATTCGTTACCTGCCAAGCGGCCTTCACTTTATTTGTAGCGCTCTCAATAAAATCAGAATTTGCCATTTCTTTAGCAGGGAGTTCGGTTCTCTTCAACTCCCAAGATTTTTTCTATAATGAATTTAATTTTAATAAAATATTACGGCTCAAGCTTTAAAAATTACAAAGTTCATTAAATCGGCATCAACGAGTGGGTAACGACTAATTTATTAGAAAGTTGTTACTTGAAGGAATCGAGCGTATGATTCTTTAATTAAAAGGTAAAATAGTTCACGGCACGTGACCAATAGAAATAGGTGCACACCTAAAATGGGCGTGATGCAGAATTCTCAAACTTTCCCCATTAGATATAATTTTTTTTAACATAGGGATTATGTAGATGAAAACTAAGACATAAGTTTAATGCATACATTTCCAACTTTATGGTAAATAACATAAGTTATGGACCAAAACCAGAATGAGAGATGTAGTAGGAACAGTTCTGGAGTTCTGGTTCGTTTTGGGCTCAAACCCATTTGTACCGCCCACGTGGGCTATTTTATTATTTTAAAATCAAACGAATTGAGCATAACCTAAGCAACGGCCATCTTTATAACCCTAATAAAGCAGTTGTAACCCAATTATTTACGTAGATTTGAGCTTTGTTATTTTTAACGTAGCTCTAACATGAGCCAAAATATTTAATTAAAATTAAATAAAATAATATTCTGTAACTTCAGATCTTTTGGTTGTGAACTAAAAACACTAACCATTAGTTTCCACAATTAAGGCGTCAAGGGCAATTTTCGTACGACTCCCAAAAGTGTTTCCTATAATTTGTTATTTAATTTTAGTTAGATATTATGGCTCAAGTACCAATCGAAGTTTTTAGAATTACTCAGAATAATTATAAACGTAATTTTGACTAATTAACTTTTGTTAATAATCATGAAAAACACTAGATTTCCCAAATTTCCTCCAAACATGCGTATTCCCCACACTGGATAAATTTCGACACACGCAGACAATCCTGGATAGGGGCTTGTTTGTTTATTAGCATCTTCTAACGCTTCGTTAGAGGAAATAAAAATCAAACTCTACAGAGTGTGAATAAAAAAGGAATTAAAGATCAATTTTTCTTAGAGAAAACGCGAGGGCAAACGAAAGGGAACAAATCCTGGCAATATATTGATGTAGTCTGGAAATCTCCCCTAATGAAGATTTAACAGCTTAACGAGGATTTTACTACGGTATAAAAACGCAATTAGCCCAGCAAATGGGCTCTTGGGACATCGCTAATACACATGGGAACGCAACAAATGATAGTTCGGATTTAGGATTAGAATTGGGCTCTTATAAATTGCCTAGAGCCGCGTAAGTATAAAAATAATTTATTTTGCTAGTCAATGTTTATTCAAAGAAAATACATGGGCCACTCTGACCTCAAACTAAATGTATTGTGGGCGAGAAATATTGAAATGATTGACTTTCATAGAACTTATTCTTTACTTTAAACAGTAACAATTTTAAACGATTGTCATGTTACTTACTTTATCGTCACTCTTCAATAATGAGATGGAAATCTTCGAATCTCCCACTGGTTGACAGCATTGACGATATCGGCTTACTGGTACTTACCCAACGCCACCTACACTACAAGGCCATGAAGCAGCAAATTATGAGTCATCACGGATCGACCGAAAAATTTAAAGAAACTGTAATGTTCTAAGGTGTTTTTAACATTCATTTTTGAGTTTTGAGTGTAATTATTTTGTTTGATAGGGGTCGAGGGGCTTTAAATTAAAGGGGAATTATTCTGATGTATGTTTTGATTTATTTTCTGTTCACCCAAATTACCATGATCGTGCCCTTCAACTACCTAATAAGACCTTTGCTTTCTTATTAATTTTAAAATAAGACAATATGGTAAACAGAAGTGATAAAAATAATTATGAGAAATATAGAAATAAAATAAAAATGATATTAAAGGTAGGGATAAGTTAAAGTTAGAAGTACCTAGTAGATAAAAGGAATAACTGAATAACATAATTGTTTTGTATTATGCTTGTTGGTTTATAATTTCCACTTTTGACAATATGTATCATTAATAAGGGGAGTGACGCCCCCACCATTCCGAGTTGCCATGGGATATGGCCCATCAAATCACATCGTCCTCCCCCAGGCTGGAGAACACCGAAGTACAAAGTCTGGAGCTGATCAATCACAGTTTGTGACAAGAGGGTCTGCATTGTATTAGCAGGAAGGAACGTCAAACTGGTGAGAGCAGTTTTATTACGGGGAGTGACGCACCCGCCATTCCGAGTTGTCATAGGATATGTCCCATCAAATCCCATCGTCCTCCCCCAGGCTGGAGAAGACCGAAGCACAAAGTCTGGAGCTGAACAATGACAGTTTGTGACAAGAGAGGCTGCATTGTATTGGCAGGCAGGAACGTCAAACTGGTGAGAGCAGTTTGATTACGGGGAGTGACGCCCCCGCCATTCCAAGTTGCTACGGGATGTGGCCCATCAAATCCCATCGTCCTCCTCCAGGCTGGAGTAGACTAGAGTACAAAGTCTGGAGCTGGTCACTGGGGAGTGATCTAACAAACCCCATTTTTACCCCTGTCAGACTAGGGACCACCAGAGCACTGGGTCTTCCAGAGATGCATACGCCTACTCGCATAGTCCGGTGAAAGACCACCTCACCAGAACTGGGAGGCGCTAAGTGATTTTCCCAAATCACGTTCCGCTTCCGCGCTGGTGGTCCCGGCTTCCACAGTAGGAATACATGGACATGATGGTGCTTCCAGGATCAAAATATTCCGGAAGTAAACTCCCCGGCCATTCGGATCTCCGGGCGCTGGGTGACCCTGGGAGCCCTTCACGCATTTCACAGATAGCAAAGATATCGAACCAATTTTGAACCGATTTCTGCAACATAAGAGGCCTAAATAAAAACATAAATTCGGTACACCAACATCTACAAGCAAATAGACCACACATTCTAGCCCTTACAGGAACACATGTATGTTCTACAACAACAACAGTGAACTACCCCTATCCTGGTTACGACTTACATACCCGGTTTAAACATAAGTTCGGAATATGCCTTTTTGTACCAAGCGACCTTTCATGTCACCGCGACGAAACACTCGAACCGAACAACCTTGACGTCATGTGGCTCAAGTTCACCGCCAACGGATTAACCAAGTTTATATGTTGTCTCTATCGCCCTCCGAGCGGTAGAGCCTACCAAAGCTTTTTCTCAACACTAGCTTCCACTTTTGACTCAATACAGGTCGATCACCCCAGTTCAGAAATAATCGTTATGGGAGACTTCAATGCCCACAACACAAACTGGCTCCAACATCACAACAAGACCGACAACGAAGGTAGAGAAGCTGAAGCATTAGCCATCAGCTGCGGGCTTACTCGACTTGTATTTATACGAACCAACTCGAATCTCAGAGAGGGGCGAATTCGCCGCCTTCCTGGATCTTTTTCTAACCACCAATCCTGACCAGTACAAAATTACAGTTGGTCCGCCATTAGGTACTTCCGGCCACAAACTTATTACAACGGTGTGTGAATTGCCACTCATACAGAAGGGCTCACCATTGCCTCGCAAAATCTGACATTAAAATTCTGCAAACTGGGGCGATCTAAGGGAGTTCTACCTAGATTTTCCTTGGCTCGACGTCTGCTTTGGCACTGACGACCCGTCAGTCTGCTGCGAAGAGATCACGCAAGTAATCTCCTCAAGAATGCAAGCATACATCCCAAATTCCATCAAGTTACCATTAAAAGGAAGGCCCTGGTTCGACAGAAGATGCGAAGGAACTGTAGGTAGGAAACAGCCTACAAGTACTGGTAGCAAAATCGGCTGAAAATCGCAATGATTTTGTCGAAGCGAGAAACGAATGCAAACGTGTGATCGACGAAACTAAGGACAAACACAATCAAAGGATCAGGAATAAACTTTTGCTATGGCCCAGTGGTTCCAGGAATTTCTGGTCGGTAGCAAAGGCAGTAAGTAATAACTTTACAAAAACGTCTCTCCCACCTTTGACGGACAAACGTGGCATCACGGCGACTAAAGCCAAAGAAAAAGCAAACATGCTCGCTAAAATGTTTTCATCGCACTCTACGTTAGACGTCCCCCACGGCAAGACTCTCCCCACCATATCGAACATCAACACTACCATGGCAGAAGTCAAGTTTCATCACCATGATATTCGCAAAATCCTTAAAGAACTTAAGGTGCAATCATGCACTGAGAGAAAAAAATTAGCCACTATGCAAAAATCGACTGACCATAATACAAAACTTGTATACTATTTGTGACAAATTAACTGTTTTGGGCCAATATACAATCGGTTTTTCTGAAAGTAATATCACTAAACGATTATACAATTACTGTATACTGATTATTAAATAATCATATTAATTTAAGTTTTTGTTATATATCCGTACGCATATTTTATGCTGATTTCATATTAGGGCCTGTATACTTTTAATACAGCAATTGCCTAACCATTATTCAACCTGGATATACACCATATATAGTTAATTGTATATCCACTATATGACGGGTAGAATAGCTAATACTCAAATATTGATTAACCAGTATTCAACTTGCATGTGCACCGTATATATTTTGTTATATAGTTACATATTAGTTATATTACATTTAAACTATATCTCATGGCGTTGGCAAACATTATGTTTGTGACATTACTTCAGTAGGGGTCCTGGATTATATTCTCATCTTGATGTAATCAAGTCTAGTATACGCTAAAATTGAACATGTTAGTTAAAATTTGTTTTAGATGCATGGTCACAAATTAGAAGTACCTACATCTGTCATCTATTAACATGAATTGACTACACAATGGTTGCTACTTAAATAGAAAATATCTTACCTTATTGGTTTTTCAAACTTTTGATTCACTCGAGGCACCCTTCGTGTGTTAATTCAAATGTTATAGTATAGGAAGTAATCCATATCTCTTACACGCATATATCATCGTTCGTATGGTAAAATAATTAGATCTTCGTAAAATACAGAACCTAAAAAGAACGAGTTTCTGATTGACAAAACGTAAACAAGTGATAAGTTCGAAAACGTATGATATATCTGTTAACCTAAGATATACATACCTGCATGTTCTTTGGTGGATTCTCTCTTATCTTTAATTTCCTACAATTTCCTTAAATAATCGGTAAATTGTTTGCGTCAGCCGCCACTCTGCTTTGCCTTCTTGTTGTTTGGCGTGGCGTCGTTTCAGCCGCAGCGGCAGCCATTGAAATAATTGAAATAGCAAATGGTGGGCTGTACAAGAAAAATATTACGGACACCAATCGGTAGTTTTATTGGTATACAACAGTTGTATAACAGTAAATAGTCCACAGTTTAGCTAGTTGATTACCATTGTGCTATGAAATAGATATTTGATTTGTCATTATACAATTATTGTATAATGTGCTTTATATACAACTTGTATAACCAGAGTAGTATTATTGTTCATTTGCAGTTAATTTATCTTGTATAGTCACTATATTTCTTAATCTAATAGTCACTATATTTCTTAATCTAAGATAACGAGTTTTATTGGAATAATTTCAACGTGATTCTAAACTATAACAAAATTTGCATATGCGGTATGTAACGTTATGGTAAATCAACGCCGTCCAAAACAAAAGTTGATTTGGGTAATTTTTCTCAGTGTGCTAAAGAACTGTGCCAACGAACTAGTACCCGTTTTTTCCAGGCTTTTTTCTCTTTCCTAGGAAAAAGCGATTTACCCAGCCTCTTGGAAAATCGCCCTCAAACTATCGCCCAATTGCCTTGCTTCCAATAATCTCCAAAGTCATGGAACGTGTAGTCAACCAGCAACTACTCAAGTACCTCGAGATCAACAAAGTAATCAGCCATAATCAATACGGCTTTCGCAAAGAGAGATCGACAGGAGATATATTGGCCTATATGTCAGTAATATATGGAGTAGGGCAATTGAAAACTACGGAGAGTCTCGAGCGATTGCGTTGGATATTTCAAAGGCATTCGACAGAGTTTGGACTGTCAGGCTCTCTCTGCAGCTGGCTGGCCAGTTTCCTTAAGAACCGATCCCTACACGTTGCATTCGATGGACACATCTCGGACACATTCACCATCAACGCGGGCGTGCCTCAGGGCGCATTACTTTCACCATCTCTGTTCCTCATCTATATTAATGACCTGCTGATCGAAACGAATAATCCTGTTTACAGTTTTGCAGACGACAGTACCCTTGTCTCCGACTTTAGATCAGAAAAACCCTTACCAGCGACTGAGACTCACCACCGCAGACAGGAGCAGATTACAGCTATTAATCAAGACCTGGAGAAAGTTCAAACTTGGGGCGACCGAAATTTGGTCCAGTTCAATGCAGCAAAGACCCAAGCAGCAACGTTTACCAAGAGGGCCAATACAGCGGGCCCTGACATCATTATGGCAGGATCGACCATTCCTTCATCACTAAAACAGAGTTTTATCCACAATACCAAAACAGAATTTTAGCACTCGACGCGCGTTTTGCTAACCATGTTAGCATCATCAGGAGATGATTAAAACTAAAATTAAAGTCTATACCATACTCTCTTTTATATACTGTTTGCTTAATCAAGCGGAACTAGAAAGAACCAATCCTGGAATCCCACTAGTCACGCTTGATCAACCAATACAATGGACTATAGGGAATAGGCTCCCTATCTCTATTTAAACTATTCTTACATTTAATAATTTCCATACCTTGATATGCGTCTAATAATCTCCTATCAGTTATATTATGAATTAATTTTAAATTTTTAATTGTTATTCTATGATTATTATCAAAAGCATGCTCGGCAACACTTGATTTTTCTGTTCTACCATACTTTAAATGAGCTATATGTTCTTTGAATCTCGTTTGTATAGGTCGTCTAGTGTGCCCAACATATTTTTGGTTACAATCCATACATCCAATTTCATATATTACACTTCTTTCTAATATTTAAATTTTGTCCTTTGGACTACCTAATAATTTCTTAATGTTAAACTGAGACTGGTATACTAATTTTAAACCTACTTCCTTAAAAACTTTTTGGAGTCCTCTAGTATACTGAGGATTATACGATATCGAAACATATTTTGTAATTTCATCCTGATTAACGAAAGAAGTGGAATCATGAATGGTCTTTCTAAACAAATGCCTATTAATTAGTTTATTTATTAAGTTAGTATTAAAACCATTGACTTTCGCTATATTCCTAATTGTGTCCTTTTCATTATTGATTCTTTCTCTGCTAAGAGGAAAGTTAACCAAACGGTGTACTAAAAATTATAGCTGACCATTTTATGTTGGTCGCAGTGGAAGGAGTCAATAGGAATATATCGGTTAGTGACAGTATTTTTTCTGTAAATATCAAATTCCAGTGTGTTATTTTCGTTCCTAATCACTAAAGTATCCAAAAATGGTAGCTTGCCATTATTCTCGACTTCATAAGTAAATTTAATGGTAAGGAAACGGTTGTTTAGTTTTGTTACAAAATCTTCAATATTAGCGGTTTTTGTGTCGAAAATCGCGAAAATGTCATCCACATACCTGTACAGGGTGTTCACCCATAATGTCCCCCCCCTTTAACTTTGTTAATTTTTAAGCTACAAAAAAAGATGAAAAACAGAATTGTAGGGCTTTTAATGTAGTTTTTGCACACGTAAAGGAAAAAACAAAAAATTGTGCAGTATACAGGGTAGATCAAAAAGAAACATTTTTTTAAATCTAGCCCCCATTTATTATTCGATTTTTCGATTCTCCATAAAATTCTAAGGATTTTTAATATAACACACTATATGCCTATTCCTAATACTTTAGGAGTTATTGACAGTTGAAGTCGCTATTTTGTATTGTTCTTTTATTTTTTTATGGCAACAGCCACCTAAGAATATAACTTTTTTTTTAGCTTTTGAAGTCATTGAGGTGTAAATAGTGAGTTTCCTCAATTCGACGTCATTGCTTCGAGTAGTGCTTATGTAACTTCTGTTTTAAAAATGATTAAAAGAATTATTATTATAATTAAAAATAGCGACTTCAACTGTCAATAACTCCTAAAGTATTAGGAATAGGCATATAGTGTGTTACATTAAAAATGCTTACAATTTTAGGTAGAATCGAAAAATCGAATAAAAAATGGGGGCTAGATTTAAAAAAATGGTTCTTTTTGATCTACCCTGTATACTATACAATTTTTTGTTTTTTGCTTTAGGTGTGCAAAAACTACATAAAAAACCCTACAATTTTGTTTTTTTTATTTTTTTGTAGCTTAAAAATTAACAAAGTTAAAGGGGGGGGGGACATTATGGGTGAACACCCTGTACCATACTCTTGGAAAATCTTCGAACTCCTGGCTGATTTTGGATACTTTGGTGATTAGGAACGACAATAACGCACTAGAATTTGATATTTACAGAAAAATACTGCCACTAACCGATATATTCCTAATGATTCCTTTCACTGCGACCAAATAAAATGGCCAGCTTTACTTTTTTAGGACACCGTTTGGTTAACTTTCCTCTTAGCAGAGAAAGATTTAATAATGAAAAGGACACAATTAGGAATATAGCGAAAGTCAAGGGTTTTAATACTAACTTAATAAATAAACTAATTAATAGGCATTTGTTTAAAAAGACCATTCGTGATTCCACTTCTTTCGTTAATCAGGATGAAAATACAACACATGTTTCGATATCGTATAATCCTCAGTATACTAGACGACTCCAAAAAGTTTTTAAGGAAGTAGGTTTAAAATTAGTAGACCAGTCTGAGTTTAACATTAAGACATTATTAGGTAATTCAAAGGACAAAATTGAAATATTAGAAAGAAGTGGAATATATGAAATTGGATGTAT
>JAEQML010068035.1:0-18590 GCA_016904865.1 Pissodes strobi | reverse complement strand
GCTACCGTTTACCGTATCTACTGCCGTATTTACCGTAGGGCTTCCGTGTCGCTACCGTTTACCGTATCTACTGCCGTATTTACCGTAGGGCTTCCGTATCGCTACCGTTTACCGTATCTACTGCCGTATTTACCGTAGGGCTTCCGTATCGCTACCGTTTACCGTATCTACTGCCGTATTTACCGTAGGGCTTCCGTATCGCTACCGTTTATCGTATCTACTGCCGTATTTACCGTAGGGCTTCTGTACCGCTACCGTTTAACGTAATTGCTAACATATTTACCGTGGGGCTTCCGCACCGCTACAGTCTACCGCGCGATTAGATATTTCGATTCTTTTACTACCGTTTTGAGTTTTCTTACGTATTACCGGGTTGGGTCGCTTAGAATAAGTTGTCTGATACTTTAGCTATAAGAAAGTTACGTTTATACTTACTGTCGGATAAACACGACCATTATTTTGTTTACACGGAGTGTTTCATTTACCAGGGACCGATTCCGAGTATTTAAAAAGCGAACCTTGGACAACCGTTTCTCCACTGTCTAAAGGCTACCCGATAGGCGAACAGCGATCCCCTTTGTCGCTGTAAATATCAAAGGGGTGGCGCCCGAGAAAACCGAAATACAGGAGGTCGCACAGAGTAAGTAAAGGGCGCCGTTACAACTGCTTGGGTCTTTCCTGCATTGAACTGGACCAAATTTCTGTCGCCCCAAGTTTGAACTTTCTTCAGGTCTTGATTAGTTGCTGTAATCTGCTCCTGTCTGCGGTGATAAGTCTCAGTCGCTGGTAAAGGATTTTCTGATCTATATTGGGAGACAAGGGTACTGTCATCTGCAAAAGTGTAAACAGGATTATTCGTTTCGGTCACCAGGTCATTAACAGAGGTGAAGAACAGAGTTGGTGAAAGTATTGCGCCCTGTGACACGCCCGCGTTAATGGTGAATGTGTGTGAGATGTGTCCATCAACTGCAACGTGCAGAGATCGGTTCTTAAGGAAACTGGCAAGCTAGCTGCAGAGAGAGGCTGATCGAATGCCTTCGAAATATCCAACGCAATCGCTCAAAACTCTCCGTAGTTCCCAATTGCCCTACTCTATATAAGAGTGACATAGGCCAATATATCTTCTGTCGATCTCACTTTGCGAAAGCCGTATTGATTATCGCTGATTATTCTGTGGTTCTCGAGATACCGTAAACTGGGGTGACTTTGCCAACTTTTGGGGGTTTTTCATTGATAACATAAAATACTTTAGCTGTAGTGCCTGATGTATAACCTATGTCAAATTTAAATTTTCGTAAAAAATCACAAAAATATCTTGAAAAATAAAAAATTATCGACTATTTAGAAAATACCTTTATTTTAGACACTAAAAATTCTGCAAAATTAAACATAAATCATAACTCTAACTGAAACAATATTTTTTTTGGTTAGAACTTTGGTAACCTATCTAATCACTAGTATTATTACAGAAACCATCCTAGTTAAATTTAAAATTTGTCAAATCATCTTCGAAATAGAATAAATCTCTCGAGGAAGAAGGACACTCCGGTTGCTGCAAAACTTTGACGATTTCACTTTTGCGAACGTGAGATATATCCTCTTCGTCAGGAAATCTGAATGCTGTTTTTCTCTTTCGTAAGAATTTTACCTCAAAAAAATCGTCTTCATTGTTTTTAAGAATTTTCCCAATAAAATGGACAGTACTTTTTTGAGTTTTAAAAGCAACAATCACGAAATCTCCTTCATTGATGGGTTCTTCATTGTCGATGGTTTGGGTGCTATTACTATTGCCAATATTCTCTTGGTTTTCAAAATTCATAAACTGAGGCAAGTCAGGTTCATAGAAAGTTTTATCAATCTCCTGAGTTCTTGATGCGTCATCATCTTGATATTCTTCGATGGCATCCTCCACACTTTCCCGCATTTTCACATTATTAGCAATATTTGCCAGATCTTGAAAACATACTGATTTTCCTGGTTAAACATGAACCATTTTCTTGGGTCCTGCCGGAGTTCTCATTTCTTTAAGGTAATTGACAACTGTGTCTCCTATCTGTAGAGTAGTGTCCTCATTTTTTTTTGCTGGCAGTGATTTAAGAACAGAATTTTTATCAAGGGGAAAAATTCAATTTTTTTAAAACCGTTCTTTATAATGAGCTCCTGGTTAATTTCAATCTTGTTCATTAGAGTTCTTAGTAAAGTGGGAAAACTGGTTTTATTCAGCGTAGAATCTCTGGGATTCTTTAGTTTGTAGTCGGTTAATATAGACCCCCAGGCTATTTTTGGAGGTCTGAAAAAACTGACGTCTAAGGGCTGTGTGAGGTGCGTCGAGTTTGACGGAAGAAACACGAACCTTATAATATTAGCCCTTTGGCATTTTTCTAAAACTTTAATGTTGGTATGAGACGATTAATTGTCACCAATCAGGACTTTGGGACCTTCAAATTTTTTTGTCCAGGGAAGTACCACTTTATTAAACCAATCCTGAAAACTAGCACTGTCAAACCACCCGGATTTTGTCCGATTATATCTTGCGCCGGGAGGCCCTCCGACGCACCATTGGTTATAAATTCGCTCGGCTTTGTAGGCCATGTAGGGAGGTAAAAGTTCTCCAGATGCACTGCACACATTATTGATATGGCTGTTTTCATGGAGTTGATTACTCTCTCCGGATACTTCGTCCCTCTTCGGAAGATGCATTTTTTGGAGCCAGAGTCATCATAGTTTAAAATACGACAAGGAGCAACATCTTGCAGGCTTCTCTCTAAATTATTAAAATAGTTGATACATTCTTCTTCAGTCTTTTCGGCTCTCACCCTTTTAATATTTTGACACTGCCTTTGAGTAAGTCGCTGTTTATGCCGTTTCAAAAAACTGTAACCCCATTCCACTCCAGGCAAATTATTTTTGAATTTCCTGATTCTTGTTCCTTCCTTATACAAATGACTTTTAGCAAAGAAAATGTTGTCGTAGTAACATTTTCTTTGCTTTTAGCAATAAATCGTAGATCCAGCATAGTTCTACATAGGCTTCTTTCAAAAGCCTCAGAAAGTATTGTAGGTGCTCCCACATTTTGTTGATGCTTATTTTTAATTTTATTTAGTAAAGTTCTTCGAGGAATATTGTAATTATTTGAAGCTTCTGATATTTTCAACCTGCCTCTTCTAACTTGGTGACTGGCTTCTTCAAGCGCTTCGTCCGTATAATTCCTGTAGCGCCGGGAACCAATGGGTCGTTTGGAGCTTCTTTTACTTCGGTGTTCTCCAACCTGGGGGAGGACAATGAGATTTGATTTGCCACATCTTGTGGCAACTCGAAATGGCGGGGATCACCTCGGTAATTAAACTGCTCTCACCAGTTTGACGTCCCTGCCTCTCATCTGAATATATCAAACAGCGTCATACAGCATACTAGCGATGAAACAAATCGACTATTTAATATTGTAAATTGTACAAACGCAAATATCCATTTCAATATAAATAAGTGAATTCAATTTGTTAATTTTAAACTTTTTATAATTATGTGTTGCAAGCATGTACTTTATTCCCTTGGGATTAAATGAATCTTTTTAGTCTTGTAAGTACAAAAAACTATTGAAACGATTCTATCTATCACTTGAGTCGAAATTCATGTTTTATCGGTATGAAAGAAAAACCATTTGTAGAATTTCCCATGAAAAACGTTTGCCAAAACTTGAGTTATCGTAGATGTCAGAACCTTTTATAACTAAAATTTTAATAGTTTGTCTTCAAGTCAAAGATAGGTTCGCACATTCATTTACTCACCTTATATATGTGCACTGCTTCGAGAAAATGGAAATGAGAACCACGTTGCAAATTCGCCTAATTCATTTTGCATCAGTAGTAAATCTATAAAGCTTTCTTGGCCACAAAAGGCGTTATTCTGCCATTTATGGGACGCCCCGCATGGGAACTGTATTAGAAATGCATAAATTAGGCATGGTATTACTTTCCATTGTTGCTTAAAATATGCCATTTAAATTGTTTCCTCTATCGATAGCTTATATTTATTTTTACAAAAACGTCTCGACATTCCAATTCCACATGTATGTTATGTGGCACATATTATTTGAATTATTGAATTACGATTTGCTGTAAAATAATAAGCTCCGATTTATTGAACGTTCAAATCACTAAACTTACGGTTAAATCTGAAAGTTGAAGTTTCGGAAGTGGCCTCTGGATCAGGAAATATAGTCGATATGTCTTCTCCGAAAATATTCAAAGTGTCTCGTACATATCGAAACCGAAAGCCGCTTTTATACCCTCGTAAAATACGAACTAGTAAAGTTCATTTTCAGTATGAGATTCCACTCTATCAATAATATAAAGTGTTCTTTTTTTAGTTGGGCATTTGACGAGTAGGTACGGAATTACAGTTGACTACGTCATTGTTCAACATGAAGACGTCATTTTTTTTGTCTGGAGAAGTTAGCCTCTTTAAAAATACTGTGAGGCAAATCTACATCAGAATTTCATGTTTTACTTTCTTTTTTTTTTAGGTTTTTCATATTTGGTAGCTTTTTTCACCGTTCTTGCTTTTTACACCGTTTGTTTTTTATTATTCCTAATTCTTATATTCTATTCTTTCCTAAGCCGCTGGTATGAATTCTTGATTTTCCCAGCCTCGATTTTTCTTGGTTTTCCGGGTGGCTGGTAACAGTCGAATAGTATGGACCAATAATATTTTTACTTTGAGTTTCATAGCACTACTTACAAAGTCATTTAAAATGGTTCCAATCATTATGATAAATTCATTTACGTTAGAGTCGGCTTTACTGATACTGTCCAAATTTGTAGGTGAAATTCATCTGGGATAGAAATTGAGGAAATATTTAAACCATTTTCGTCAGTCATAAGATCGTACTGGTTTATTAAAAAAAAACTGCTTGTTTTTAGGTGTGAAACTTTGTAAATATGGATTTGCAATCAATTTACCATAGACTCCAATTGATTTTCCTAGATTGGAAAGGGAATAGTCGTTAAGGGCGAATTTACATCTGGCTTTAAATGGCCCATACACGCTGTTGTCAAGTAGTTGTGCTTGATGACTATAAGAAGATAATTTATAGCCATTAGCGATGTGATTCATGATTATCGCTCAATAATGGGACGGAATTGGCTTGATTGGAATTAGTATATTTTTGAAAATGTTTGAAAACCTGGACAAATATTTTCAGAAGTCATCTATCTTGACGTGTGTACAAAACCTTGAACTCTAGAAACTGAACTGAATAAGTACTGATCCTTCATACGCACTCGAGGAAATACATATGCCGGAAGAATTTTATTTCTAGTAGCAGAAATAAAGCCACACATAGTTATTAATGCTAACTTTCCTTTTGCTGAAATGCCTTGACCCCGGTTTTATCGGTATTCCAAATTTGATTTGGTTGGATATCGTATTTTGTTTTAACTTCCTCATAGTTTTTGAAAAATGAGTTAACATTAGAGCTACTTCTCACGCAATGTTGGAATTTTCTGTAGGAGAGTTTCAGGGGGGGGTTTGGGGTCACGCGTATTCGTATGGTAACTGCCGTGTAGATGTGTAAGTAAGTCCATAGAATATTTTCAATGACTGTTTTAGGAGCAATTCTAAATCCGTTTCTTGTTCAGAAAAAAATAATTAGCGTATAGCATAATTTGGTGATGAAGGCGAATTCTAATCTGACGACATGCACTCCTGATTTAGACATAGGTTCGGAATATGACTTTTTGTCCGAAGCGACTTTTAGTGTCATCTCGAACCGAACAAACTTGACAGCGCCAGCATGAGGCTCAAGTTCACCGCCAAGGGATTAATCAAGTTCATAAGCTGTCTCTATCGCCCTCCAAGCGATCATCATCATCATCATCATCACGTAGCCTCTCTTGTCCACTGCAGGACATAGGCCTCCCTCAACGATTTCCATCTGGAACGGTCTTGCGCTTCATTTATCCAGTTGTTTGATATTCTCTTAAGATCGTCGGTCCACCGGGTTGGAGGATGTCCTCTGTTTCTATAAGCATCCTGTCTAGGTCGCCATTCAATAATTTTCTTCGTCCATCTGTCTTGCCCGCCCAACTCCATTTGAGATTTGTAATTATTTCCACTACATCTTTGACTTTAGTTCTTTATCGAATTACATTGTTCGTTACCGTGTCTCTCAAGGTCAAATCTAGCATAGAGAGCTTCATAGCGCGTTCAGCAATTCGAAGTCTGTCAGTTGATTTTTTGGTGAGAGTAAGGGTTTCTGCGCCATAAGTCATGACAGGAAGTACACATTGATTAAATACTTTTCTTTTAAGGCAGGTTGGAATGTCTGATTTAAATACGTAACGCAGTTTTCCATATGCGGCCCACGCTAAGGTAATTCGTCGGGTAATCTCACATGTTTTGTTGTCGCGACCAATTTTTATCTCATGTCCTAGGTATTTGTAGGATGTTACTTGTTCCCATCTACTTCAATGTTTTGGTAAGTTACCAGGTTTGTCATAAATTGGGTTTTGGATGTGTTGATCTTTAATACATCCTGGGCAGATGTAGTTGTTAATTTCGCAAGCATTTCCTTAGCGTGGTCTATTCTGTCGGTAATTAAAATAATATCATCTGCGAAACGTAGGTGGTTTAGCATCTCTCCGTTGATATTTATTCCCATGTTGTTCCAGTATATTCTTTTAAATGAATATTCTAAAAGTGTTGTAAACAATTTTGGAGCGATTGTGTCTCCCTGTCTTATTCCACGTTCGATTTTAAAGTTTTTTGTCTCTTCATGTAACTTGACACTTGCCGTTGCATTTTGATATATGTGGCTAATGAGAGCTGTATATCTATGATCCACCCGACAATCTGCCAGTGCCTTCATCATTTCGTAGTGCTTGATTGTGTCGAAGGCTTTGTGGTAATCCACAAAGACAAGAACGAGAGGTTTATTATACCCGACGCATTTCTCGACTAAAGATTTTAACACTTGTACCGAATTTTGCTCTGAAGCCAGCTTGCTCTCTAGGCTGGTATAGTTCTAGTTTGGAATCAATACGTTTAGTGATTATTTTAGTGAACAGCTTATAGAGATGTGACAAAAGGCTAATGGGCCTGTAATTTTGTAAGTTGGTTATATTGCCTTTTTTGTATATTAAGATAATTATGGCATTGTTCCAAGCTGCTGGTGTTGTCGCATTTATTAGGCATATATTGAAAAGTCTAGTGACAGCTTTTAATAATTTCTCACCTCCTTTTTTGACAGCCTCTATTACTATGTCATCATCTCCTGGAGCTTTATTATTTTTCATCTCCAATAAGGACATTCTAACTTCTTCTGCTGTTATTTCGGGCATGTCTTTTGAGCCTACATTTAGCACTTTCCTAATAGATGGCCATTCTTCAATCTCGTTTTCATGATATAGAGTCCTGTAAAACTTTTCAACAATCTGTATTTTTCTTTCTTATTTGCCACAATTTCACAATCAATATTTTCAAGCTTACATATGTTGCTTCGTCCTGGCTTCAATTCTCGTCTCAGTATCTTCATACTTCTGTTTTCTTCTATGATTTTCGTTGTTTTTCCTGTGTTATATCTTCTGATGTCCTGTCTGATCGATTTCAAAATATTTTTATTCAGTTGGCGTAGTTCGGTATTATTTTCAGTATATTTATTATTCAGTTCCCTTCTTTTCTTCATCTTCGCTTTTGTGTTTGTGCTAAGTTTTCCAGGATTCTTTTCACCAATTGCGCAGTGTTGTTTGTTTGCAGTATTAATTGCCTTCATGATGGTATTGGTAAGTTCTTCTGTCTCTTGACTTTCAAATACACCTAGATGGTTGTCGATGGTTTTTCCGTAGTCGTCTTCATTATCCACTTCAGTCCACTTTCTGTTACTTCTTTCTTTAGTTATTAGTTTTCTTCTCTCCTTTTTTAGTCTAAGAACAACCTTTCCTCTTACCATTCTATGATCACTTCCGATAGAAAATTTGTTTAGTACACGGTGACATCAGTGACTATTTCTTTCTTATCTGTAATTATGAAATCTATTTCGTTCTTGGTGTTACCGTTAGGGCTGTCCATTTTCTATTAGGACTCTTTTTGAAAAAGGTGTTCATATCTATGCTGTAAAAGGAATTCTAAGAGCATTGTGCTTCTCTCATTTCTCTCTTCCACGCCAAAATTTCCAATAGCTGTTTCTATGTCGTCATCTTTGGTACCTAGTTTGGTATTAAATTCGCCGATTAGAAATGTGGAGTTTGTCGAGATCTTGGATATTGCTTGTTGGATGTCATCATAGAAACACTCCACTTCTTCGTTTGAGTGGGTGAAAGTTGGTGCATACACTTGTATAATCGTAGTAAAGTATTTTTCGTTTAGTTTTAGGACCATATAGCAGACTCTTGGACTTATACTTTCAATCGGAAGAACGTTTTTAGCGTGTTTCTTGTTTATTATAAAGCCGGCGCCTCCTATGGTGTTATATTCTTCGCCTCTATAATACAATATGTCGCCTGAGCTTAGGGTAATTTGTTCTTCTCCTTTTCTACGGATTTCGCATAAGCCTATGACGTCCCAGTGAATCGTTTTCAGTTTTTCTTGCAGTTCGTAGATTTTTTCATCTGTTGCCAGAGTGCGAGTCATATATGTGCCTATATGCAATATTCGTTTTTTTGTGGTAGCCTGATCTCTTCCGGTGATTCTTAGCTCCCTTTGATCGCGTCTGATCCAACCGCTACCTTGGTTGGGGCCAGCGATCCGCCTGGGACTGAGGGCCCAGGTTGTATTATGTTAAGCATATTTGATGAGGGGAGTTTGGCCAAAAATCCTATCACGCTGGCCAATTGCGGGTTGATAGGGGGAGGGCGGGATGCGGTGGAGGTGTGGTATGGAAGGATTTATGGTTAGGACATAGTTTTTCCCGGTGGGAAAGAAACCAAGGCTTGCGTGGGCAGGGTTGCATCCCTGAAGTAGACCTGTTTTCTTATCGAGATCACAGAAGAGTGTCTACCCGCTACCCCGCGACAGAGTCTGCAAAAGCTTTTTGACAACATTAGCTACTAGTTTTGATATAATGCAGATCGACCACCCCAATTTAGAAATAGTTGTTTTGGGAGATTTCAATATCCACAAGACCAACTGGCTCAAACATCACAACAAGACCAACGACGAAGGTGAAGTATTTGCCATTAGCTGCGGGCTTACCAACTCGGATTTCAGAGAGGGGCGAACTGTATTTTTTTCTAGCCACAAATCCTGACCAGTACACAATTACAGTTAGTCTCATTAGGCACTTCCGACCACAAGCTTATTACAACGATTTGTGAACTGCCACTCGTACATAACAGAATAATTAGCGATAACCGCAAAGAGAGATTGGCAGGAGATATATTGGCCTATGTCACTCATATACGTTGAATACTTCGAAGGTGTTTGACAGAGTTTGGCATGACGGATTGCTCAACAATCTGCCGCCCTTCGGTCTGCCAGCGTCTCTCTGCAGTGGGCTTGCAAGTTTCCTTAAGAACCGATCTCTGCACGTTGCAGTTGATGGACACATCTCAGACATATCCACCAATAATGCAGGAGTGCCGCAGGCCGCAATACTTTCAACAACCCTATTCCTCATCTATATTAATGATCTGCTGACCGCAACCAATAATCCTGTTTACAGTTTTGCAGATGACAGTACCCTTGTCTCTCAATTTAAATCAGAAAAACCTTTACCAGCGACTGAGACTTATCACCGCAGACAGGAGCAGATTACAACAATTAATCAAGATCTGCAGTCACGCTTTTTTCTATATTTTGACAAGTTGGTCATGAGAGTATCATGGGAAATAATTTTACTTAGTTACCGCTGCCAGAATATTTTTTATTTTTAGTTAAATTATTTGTTTTCCAGTTCAATATCCGTTAAAAAACCTTGGGATTTAGGTACTTCGCTCTTTAGAACGCCAGAAATACCAAAAAAGAGGTAGGTTTGGGAAACGCAGTATTACTAAAATAAAAATTATTGTAGGTTTATTTAATCTAAAATAAATAATAGAAAATAAATATTAAAAAAGTTTGTTAAAAATGATTCCTAAATCTGCCTGGTTTCGAATAATGGGTCAGCTGTATTTATCTGCGGCCATCTCTTTATGTTTCGAATTTCATCGACCGGAACTTGATGTATTAACAATAGAAAGATGAAGTGCAATATTTATAATAACTTAGTTGGCATCAAATTATAGAGGTTTTCGGATGTATCTGTTTGATGAGGCTACTCAGTATCCTCATATGTAAACGATTCTACACTAGCAAAAATTAAAATATTTTTCCATTTTCGTTCAGTATTGGTGCAAACCCATGACCATTGCTATCACCGAATTAGTCTGCCCCTCGGCTACAACAGAGCTGCAGATTTGAATATTTCAAACCAAACTTTAATATTATTTGTCCTTGGAAATGAGTTTCAGATTACATTATATTAAGAATTCTCCATAGACTTAAAGAAATTGGAATATGTGTATATGTCACTGCGGACATATGATTAGTAACCCTAGACTCATCTTTAATAGTTTATAAAATATTGATAATTGTGAGAATTCTCCATAGACTATGCTTAACGAATAATTTTTAATTGAAACTAAAATCATATAGTAAAAGGTAAAAGGACTGATATACAGATACGCCCGCAATTTATTGTCCATTCATTCGGTCAACAAAGAGAGATATACCGCTAGGTGTTTTTACTGCTTTTCCTACATCCCTAAGAGACTTAACACGTGAATGAGTCGAGGTAGCCTCGAGTCAATCGGAACCATAATTATTCTAAGCTCGAATTCTAGTAATAAGCACCTGTGTGGGTGTGATGGAGGGAACTACATGGGGAGAGCCGTTTAGCTTCTAGGCTTTATTGTAATCGTGAATAGGGATATTTATTGTTTTGTGCGGTCCTACCGTTTCTTTATTTAAAAGCTCACCATAAAGTAAAATAACACATTTATACAATGTGGACCATAATGTTCTCAACATATTAGGAAAATCTAGTAGTACGTTTCTGCATATCAGACAACCTGAAGATCGATTTTAACACATGTCACATGAACACTTTTTCCGACGAAGAGTTTACCACCAATGGAATTTTTTCATCGCAAGATTCGAGGTTTTGGAATACACCTAATCCTAACTGTGTGGCAGGATGACGGAGTAAAGTATACCAAAAGGTAAATGTTTGGTGTGGTACTTTGGAGAACAAAATTTAAGGACCACTTTTTTTCGATAATAATATTAATGGACAAATCATTCTTTTTTTTGCAGAATGATTTCAGATATTATGGATGAGTTGCCCCTGAATGTAAGACAAGATCTAAAACTTCAGTTAGATGGTGCCCCTTGTCATTTCTCAGCAGTAGTAAGAGACTGGTTTAACTTCAGTTTTAGAGGAAAATGGATTGGGCGGGCTTCAAATGAAGATAACAATTTTTTTGATTGGCTGCCGAGGTCCCCGGTCACCCCGGTCACACCTCTTGATTTTTTCCCGTGAAGTCGAAAAAAACAGTATACGACAAGCAAGTGAAGAAATCTCAGCCGATCATGTAAGGCATGCTGTTCGCCGTTTAGAAAAAGCGCATTTGGCTTCGTTTTCAAACAAAATTTTTCAGTTCCCAATGTTTAATGTTACCGAGAACACATGCCGCTTCTCTTTGTACTTTAATAAAATTTTATAAATTTAAACTCGGATAATAAACAATTCTTATACAGGAGCAGATTTCAGCAATTAATCAAGACCTGGAGAAAGTTCAAACTTGGGGAGACAGAAATTTGGTCCAGCTCAATGCAGCAAAGACTCAAGCAGCCACATTTATCAAGGGGGCCAATACGGCGGGCCCTGACATCATTATGGCAGGATCGATCATTCCTTCATCCTTGTCAATCGGACTGCTGGGTGTCTCACTCAACAGCAATATGTCTTGGCATGACCACGTTGCTAACATCGCAAAATCTGCCTCCCACAAGCTTGGTGCGCTATTTCGCAACAAAAAACTGTATACATCGCAGCAGTTGCTCTTGCTCTACAAAGCGCAAATAAGACCGTGCTTAGAATATTGCTGACACATCTGGGGTGCCGAACCAAGGGACACCCTAAAGCTGCTGGATTCCATTCAGAAGAGAGGTGTGCGTCTCGTCGGCGACCCGGAGTTGACCCGGAATCTGGATAGTCTGGAACACCGCAGACTTGTGGCCGAGATGTCCCTGTTTTACAGATACTTTCACGGCAGATGTTTCCAGGATTTGGCACGCCTCATCCCGCCCTTGGCAGCGCCTTTCAGACAGTCACGACAGACGGCAAGAGCGCACCAGTTCGTCGTACAACTGGAAGCAGCTAGAACATCGCTTTACAAGAACTCCTTTGTCTGGCGCACTGCATCGCTGTGGAACTCACTCCCAGGACAGCTGTTTCCCCCGAATTACAACCTACAACTATTCAAGAACCGTGTCAATCAACATCTTCCCACACACACCGCTCGTCGAGCGCCATAGGATCTCCCATTAGTGTGTGTGCCACTGCCTTAAAAAAATCTACGATATGGTCAGAGAATAGCAATGAGGTCGGGAAATACCCAAAATTGTCAATGGTGAGGGTAAACAGTTGGCAGAATATTTTAATTGCTTGTAATAACTTGAATGTGGAGCAACGCCTACTTATAGTTTTATTTTGCTTTCAACTAAGACGTGTTTTGCTGTGGTAAAATATTTGAAGAACATTATTTTGTCATTCTCAAAAAATCTTAAACTTCTGTTTTTTAATGTGAAATACAATTTAATTTATAAAATAGTTCAATTGTTGCAATATGCAAATATATCCAAGTTTGGATTCTTTAGGGACGCATTCAAAGGTAGACATTTTGGAGAGCCACAGGATATCCATATGTATTCATGCTTATTTGGACAAAAAATATATATCTGATGGATGTCTAGATCGCGTCATTTTATGTAAGAATTCATCTAAACATCCATGCATGGATATCTTGGACTTAATTTCGAAACAATTTTGGGTACCCACTGTCTACTGGATATAAGTTCAACCAGAGTTCCTGACAATGTTCGTCCGCAAAACTACATTTATGCCCATCATCAGCTTGAGAACATATTTCCAATGCAGTGATTACAAATTATCAGAGATAAAAAAAGAAGAGGCTTTTTATAATATCGCACTACCGCTTAAAAAGTGTCACAAGTCAAAAATCCTCGATTTTTTGTTTAATACGCCAATCGATAATAAATGGCCATTCTTTAATGTTGAAAAGTGTCAAAAGTGAGCTTGCGTAAATAAAGTATAGATAGCGGTAGTGTCATTCTTAATCTCGATCAAAACGCTTAATCATAGGCGTCACATACTGGATAGTTAAGTATTAAAATAATCCTATTTTTTCATAAAGTCGTTTTTTTTTTTATTTATCTTTAAAATTATGAAATTCTAAAGTTTTCTAGCTGAAAAAGGTACTCTTGGTTGATCTTGATAGGACTTACCGTTCATGAGTAAAATCGTTTTGAAAATTTATTGATGAGACAAAGAATGGTTGTATAAATCAAAATCTACTCCCTGGAAAGGTGTTCATAGACCTGCATTTTCTCTAACCCAAACTCTAGCCCTACAACGAATGTTGTGAGGTGCCCGAAGAATCTGGAAACGATTTCTTATTCTATTTCCAGCTTGAATAATTCCTTGACGCAGATCCTTACGGGTAGCCACCTCCCTTGATTAAACTATGTTGCACTATAGGTAATAATCGATTGGATTTAAGTCCGGCGATCTCGCTGGCGAAGATACAGATCCACCTCTGCATATCCACCTTTCAGGATAATTTTCATCCAACGAGCCGTCGAAAATGAGCAAGAGCGCCGTCGTAGTGTTGGAAATACATCCCCAACCTGGACGTCAAAGGTACTTCGTCCAATAGTCCTGCTAATTGATTTTGAAGAAAGTCCAAATATTTATCACTGTTTAAATTATTTGGCATTTCAATTGGACCAATCAATAGATTTCCAATTATTCCCGCTCACAAATTGACGTATTCCCATTGAGTTCTTCGCATTGCTCTCGGATTTTCATTGTTTCAAAAATGAGTGTTATGGATATTAAACACTTTATTCCTAGCAAATGTTACCTCATCAGACCACAAAATTTTGGATAACAAAATGTCCTGCAATCTATCGACATAACTCGATCCTAGGTTGGAAATCTCTAGACAACAGCTGTTTAGTCCTCTGGTAATGATATGGGTGAAGACCTTGCATCTGAGTTATTCTTCCCAGCTAAAATAAATATTCGTTAAGATTATGGCTAGTAGTATGGTACAATAAAACGCATTATAATAATTGATTTAGGAATGTTAACGCTTCTAGCGAGGCTTATAGCTTATAGCCAATGGTCTGACTTGAGGATTATCTTCTATTTGTTAAAGTGCATTTTCCAAAGCATAATCCCAACTAGGTCGTCATTATCCATGAAAGTTTTGAAACGCACCATTCTCCACCAGATTTATATGAACTATCTCAAATACTTTGCGCCCAGGGAGTCTACGCTACGGAAAACGCCTGCGATATTCCTATACCGCAGCAAATGAGCGTCCTTTAGAATACCCGTATACAAAATGGATATCAGTAAGCTCTTAGTTTGAAAAGTTTTGCATTATTCAGTCTAATTTTACAACAATAAGAGTAGCAGACTATATCTGACACGGAAATGTCAACAACACAAATATGAATTTTAATTATTATTATTTTTATTGATTTAATTTCTTTATGGACGTGATTTTATCAAAACGATTGAGCTCAAAAACGGTAAGTCCTATCAAGATGAACCAAGGGTAGCTTTTTACGTAGAAAACTTTGAAATTTCATAATTTTAAAGTAAAGTAAAAGAAGCGGCTCGTTGAAAAAATGAGATTATTTTAATCCTTAACCCCCTAGTATGTAACGCCTATGATTAAAAAAGTCTGAACTCATAATCTGATTTGGCATCAAAAGCTTATACACCATACCTAATTTCAAAATTGTAATATGAACGGTTTCGAAAATATTTAGGAAAAACCGTCTTCACTCGAAGGGGCGTAGCTTCGTTAGCAAACATTTTCAGACTTAACGTTCATATGAAAAATTTTATTATTTTTAGCCGTAGAATAGGCTGGTAAAGGAGTGCCCCTTAATATCGGGACACCCTGCACAGGGGGGTTTTTCATCATGTATTCACAGGGCTAAACCACACACACATTTTGCGTGTCTTGTGAATCGGATTTGTAATCATGGTGCAGAGTGCAGTCCTTATTGGTCGATGATATCAACAATTTCAAATATTATATTTTGCTTTATGCGCATATGACTTTATATCAAAGTTGGTACAATTATACACTAAAACTGATGCTAATATAACAAATATATATTTTTGGAGTGCGAAACGATTATATTATCGAACAACTTTTCTAATTCGAATTTATTTGTTTCAGGTAAATACAAAAAGGTCGGCTTATTACTGGTGAGTACTTATATGTTTCTTATATTACATATCCGGTAAGTCTAAACGGGTAGCGGGAAGTACTTATCCATGATCCTGATGAAGAACAGACCTTCTCGGGGAATGGCTACCCTGCCTTTGCAAGCCCTTAGTTTCATCCGTTCCTGGAGAGATTAGGCCCTACATCCTCTCTCCTATCCAAACCAATTATACCTTCCCATATCCCAACCGCTAGAGAATAGCCAGGGGATGACTACCTCTAGTAACTTCCCAAGAGAATCTCATGGATCGTACCATAGATAATAAAATTCGGAGTTTAAACATTCCCCCGATCGGATCTCCGGGGGGAAAAGCTATGAGAAGATCTAAGGTCGCAAATATACATTGACAACAAAGTTATCACTATGCAAGAACATATCAATTGCCACTTGGAATGTCCAGGGTCTCGTTTCACACCCTGGTAAATTAGATATTATTGAACGGGAAACATCAAAAAATATCACAATAGTTGGTCTGTCCGAAACGCATTGGGTAAGTCAAGGACATTTTAACACCAAAAATGGGAACACCATATTTCTCTGGCCACCAAACAGATCCAATACATGGAGTGGTGATAGTCATTAATAAGCAACTACAATCAAGTGTACTAGGCTACAACCCTATTAACTCAAGAATAATCACGATAAAGATCAATGCTGAACCGTGCAACTTAAATATAGTCCAGGTTTACGCGCCAACTGCATCCCACAGTGAGGAGGTAATTTATGAATTCTACCACCAATTAGAAAGATTTATTAGGGAAATACCCAGCAAAGAACTAACATGTATACAAGACAATTTTAACGCCAAAATTGGGCAAACGCAAGAAGATGAACAAATTAGGCAATTGATCGGAAGTTACGGCTTGGGCAAGATGAATATTTGCAGTCAAAAGCTCGTAGAGTTTTGTATAGAAAATAACTTAGCCATCACAAATACCATAATCCCTCAACACCCAAGACGCCGATACACGTGGTTATATCCAGGAGGACAATACAAGAATCAAATTGAGTTCTTCCTCATAAGAGCTAGATGGAAATCAAGCGTCAATAACGTGAAAACTCTCCCTGGAAAGAATGCGGAAGTGGCCACAAACTCCTGCTAGCTAAAGTCAAAATTCATATAAAAACAAAGAAAATAGAAAAAATAACTCCCTCCTTAGAACCAGGAAACATGGAACAATTCAAACAAAAATACGAGCAAAACCAGATTGGGGTACCTCAAGACAGTGAAATCCACAAGAAATGGGGCTAAGCCTCAAAACAACTTATATGTTGAAGATTTGCCACCAAAGAACAAGTGATACAACAAAGCAAAACGAAAGTAAAGAACAAAATTTGATGACCGACGAAACTTGGAATGTAATAGAAGAAAGGAAGCCTCTCAGACAAGCAGGTACAAATACACAAAAACGAAGAACCGAATATAGGAGACTATGTAGAGAAATACAATGGCTATGAAGACGGGATAAAAATCATCACATAGAACAAATATGCCAAGAGATCGAAACCAGAGCTAACACCAAAGAAGCCCGAGACATCTTCCAATACATTAAACAAATTACAAGAGAAATTAAACCAAAATCGTGGAAGATAGAGGACAAAGAGGGGAAAGTTATCAATGAGATAGACGACGTAATGGAGGTATGGCGGAAATACTGCGAAGACATATACGTAAATGAAACAAACAATCAAGAATTAATACACATCCCTTCCATCGGGGAAATAGAACAAGAACCGGATATACTAAAAGCAGACGTAGAGCAAGCCATCTGTTACTTAAAAAACAATAAGAGTACAGAGTGTAGATAATGTGAGCGCAGAAATGCTAAAACAGCTTCCTCCAAGCGGTGTTAATCTATTATGAAAGATTTGCCACAGGATCTGGCAAACTGGACAGTGGCCGAGCGACTGGATTTCATCCACTTTCATTTCTCTGCATAAAAAGAGTCAAAAATGTAGCAACTACAGGACCATCGCACTGATATCCCATCCAATTAAAGTTATGCTTAGAGTCCTGCTAAACCGACTGAAAAATTTGTTTAAAGTGGCAGATCCCAGAATTACAAGCCGGATTCGTAACAGGAAAAGGCACCAGAGAACAGATTATGAACGTACGACAGATCATCGAGAAGACGAGAGAGTTCGGGAACCCTACGTTTTTATGTTTCCTCAATTATATTAATGCCCTTGACTGCGTGGAATGGTCTCAATTATGGAAAGTGTTACTAGACATGGAAACCACGTTACATATTGTCATACTATTGAGACAGTTATACGACAATATCATAGGAATAGTCAAGGTCGATGGCAGGATTTCTAAAACCTTTAACTTACAAAGCGGCGTTCGCCAAGGATGCATCTTGTGGCCCTTGCTATTTAACATATGTGGTAAATACATAGTTAGGAAAGCCCTGGATGGCTGGGAAGGTGGTATAGTTGTCGGCGGCAAGACAATAAATATCATCCGCTACACGGATGACACTACCCTTATCGCGAAAGAGGAAGAAGAGATGACAGAGTTGATTGAAAGGGTCGAGCAAGAAAGTTTACGATTCGGTTTAAAATCCAACCGACAAAAAACAAAACTTATGGTAATAGATCGTATCAACAAACTAGCAGCCGCACCTAAAATTCATGATGTAGAAAATGTAAGTGAAATAGTCTACCTGGGTGCCCATATAAATAATGAAGGCAACTCATCAATGGATATAAAAAGAAGAACAGCGCTTGCCAAATCAGCTATGACTAAACTAATAAAAATTTGGAAAGATAACCACATTACGAAGGCCACAAAATGCAAGTTAGTTAGAACACTTGCATTTCCCATTGCCATATACGGAGCGGAAGCTTGGACCTTGAGGGCCGCTGACATCAAAAAGCTGGATGCCTTCGAGATGTGGGTGTAGCAAGACTCCTGAGGATCCCTTGGATAGCACATAGAACCAATGTTTCCATACTGGAAGAATTGGGAATTCAATTCAGGTGTAATAAAGCGGCGAATCCTGAAATACTTTGGACACGTCACTAGAAGGAAGGACGACAATCTGGAAAAACTGGTTGTGCAG
>JAEQML010068034.1:0-18591 GCA_016904865.1 Pissodes strobi | reverse complement strand
ATTAAATCGTTAGATTTGAAGACGTGTTCAAAAATGGTTTTTGAACATACTCCCCCCCTTTGACAGCTCTGCTTGTCAAAACACAACGTTAACCTGGGCATGCGTGAATTCACGCAGAAAATATAAAATACACGCAGTAAGTATACATAAAACACGCAAGGGAGACTACCTTGCTGAGGCTCATGAGATAAGAGCAAAGATAATGGCTGATAGCTGTAAGGAGGAACAGCAGGAGTTTACTTAGTTGTCAAACTTAGGAAGAGGACATAACTTGGTTATGTTTCTCGAAAAGATGCCTTTATTGGTCTTGACTTTTGCAAGTCTAATGTTACCATCCTTGCCTGGAATAACTTCTAATACTCTGGCCAAAGGCCACTCTAAGGGTCTGGTATTGTCCTCTTTTAATAGAACAAGGTCATTTACACTAATATTGGGTTGCTGTGATATCCATTTAGGTCTATGTTGAAGTTGATTGAGGTATTCCTTGGTCCATCGTGACCAAAATTGTTGTTGAATTTGAGTTACTCTTTGCCAACGATGCAAGCGATTCATGGGTGTCTTGGAAACATCAACTTCAGGATAAGAGGTGATTGAAGTTCCTATTAGAAAGTGACCTGGGGTCAAGCAATTTAAATCTGAGCTGTCTGCAGAAATAGGATGAAGTGGTCGCGAATTTAGTATGGCTTCAACTTGCGTGAGGATGGTTGAAAACTCTTCAAATGTGAAACATTGTTCACCAACTAAGCGTTTCAAGTGATACTTAGTGCTTTTGACGGCTGCTTCCCACAGACCGCCCCAGTGAGGAGAATGAGGGGGAATGAAATGCCATTGTATTTCATTGACCGATAAGAAGCCAGTCAGTTCCTCTTGAGCCTTTGCGGACGCTAACAAGTCATAAAGTTCCTTGGTTTGGTTATTGGCTCCCAAAAAGTTTGAGCCCTTGTCGCTAAATATTTTCGAGGGACATCCGCGTCTAGATATGAAACGCTTAAGACATGCTAAAAATGCTGGGGTAAAAAGACTTGATACTAGTTCCAAATGCACAGCCTTTGTTACCATACACACAAATACAGCTATATACGCCTTTTCAACTTTCGAACTTCGCAAATTTGAGGATTTCACGAAGAAGGGTCCGCCGAAATCGACTCCTGATTTTGAAAAGGGACGAGATGGAACCACTCTATCTTTAGGGAGATCTGACATTATTTGCTGACATGATTTTGCCTTAAATTTGTGACATGTAACACTATTGATTGAAATCTTTTTAATTTCTTTTAATCCGTTGAGAGGCCAATATTTGAGACGAATATTTGACAGCACCGTTTGAGGACCGGCATGTCCTAATCTTATATGCTCTCTTAGCAGTATGAGTTTAACTAGGTGACTTCTTGAAGGCAACAAGATTGGGAATTTTTGTTCATAAGGGACCGATGCATGAGATAATCTGCCTCCTACTCTGACTAAATTGTCTTGGTCGAGGAATGGATTTAACCCTGAAATTTGTTTGTTTGTTATTTCTGATTTTTCAGAATTTAACTCGCGAATTTCTGTCGAGAAGCTTTGAGGTTGAAGGGATTTGAGAATAAAAATTTCTGACCTTTTTATTTCATCTACTGACAAAGGACCAGACAATCTTTGAGCGTTTGGTTTGCAATTGTTTATAAACCTGAATGTATAAGCAACTGATCTTAATAATCGATTGAAATTTGAAAACCTTTCAAAGAAATGAACCCATGGATTATCACTTGTAATGAGCAAAACAGTCTTTGTTTTTCTTCCTTCTTCGTGTGTGTTTTTGACCTCCTGTTTGCGATCATTTAGAATCAATTCATGGTTTTGGAGAAAACAGGGGCCTCGCCACCAGAGATTTGCGAGCTTGATTTGATCAGAGGTTAAACCTCTTGAAAGGTGATCAGCTGGGTTATGTTTGGTTGAAATATGACGCCATTTAAAATCGTGAGTTAGAGTTTGTATTTGAGATATACGATTAGCAACGAAAGTGTTATATCGAGAAGGATGCGAGTTAAGCCAAGCTAAAACGACTTCTGAATCGGTCCATAAGTTGATGCTTTGAAATGAAAATCTTTCTTCAAAAATTGACATAACTTGAGTCACTAACCTTGAGAGCAAGAGAGCGCCACAAAGTTCCATGCGCGGAATACTAATTTCTTTTATTGGGGCAATTCTGCTTTTTGAAGTGATAAGCTGACACGATACTGTTCCGTTCGGGTAAACAGCTCGTAAGTACACACAGGCACCATACGCCATACGACTGGCATCGGAGAAACCGTGCAGTTGAACCGATGAAGTGACATCAGAGAGAAAGTATCTGGGAATTTTTAGTGATTTTAGTTTGGGTATGTCTTTGTAAAAAGAAATCCATTCTTTGAATAATTCGTCATCAAGTGAATCATCCCATCCAATTTTTGACATCCAAATTTTTTGCATTATAATTTTGGCTACCACAATAATTGGTCCAATTAAGCCTAGGGGATCGAACATTTGAGCAATTTTTGACAATACCGTCCGCTTTGTTACGGAGGTTTGTAAGGAGAATTCGGGAACAGAAATAGAGAACTCATCGGAGTTTGGATCCCAAAATATGCCAAGAACCTTGTTTGAAGTTCCTTCAATTTCAATGTTGTAACAATCTTGATTCGTGGGTGAGTCGTTTGGTAAAATGTTCGAGTTGGAGCACCATTTGTGCAAATTAAAGTTCCCTAAACTACAAAGTTTATTAAGTTGGTGATATAGTTCTAACAATTGCTCATGGGAGTCTTGTCCACACAGAGCATCGTCTACATACATTTGTGAGAGGACTACCTCGGCGGCTAAAGGGAAGTCATGCTGATGTAACAAGGCAAGTTGTTTTATGGCTCGTGTTGCTAACCATGATGCGCAACTGGTACCGTAAGTTACGGTTGATAATTCAATGCATTGGAGTTCTTGGGAAGGACTGTCACGCCACAAAATGTTTTGGAGAAAGGTTTGGTTAGGGTTCACCTTCACTTGGCGGTACATTTTCTGAATATCGGTAGTGAGAACGAACTTAAAGCTTCTGAATCTGAGCAAAATATCATAAAGATCAGGCTGAACTGTGTAGCCTTTAAACATAATATCGTTGAGAGAGTTTCCTGATGTTGTTTTCATTGAGCCATCAAACACAACACGGATTTTGGTGCTTTTGTGATCTTCGCGAATGACACAGTGGTGTGGTAAGAAAAATTTATTTTCGCCATTTTCATTTTTTAAAGAGAGAGGCACAATCTGAGCGTGATTGAGTGAGAGATATTCATCAATAAATTCCTTATATCGTTTGAAAAGTTCTGGACTTTTGTCGAAGCGTCGTTCTAAGTGTGAAAATCTTTTTTTGGCAAGAAAAAATGATTCTCCTAATTGAAATTCTTCCTTGGGATTTTTAAGGGGAAGATCTACTTGAAAAGCACCGTTTGCTAATCTGAGAGTAGTGTCGAGAAATATTTGCTCAGCCATCGTGTCATCAGGGGACATATTAATGGTATCTTGAGATGGTGCACTGTCTTCAATTGACCAGAATTTTTCCAGAAGTTCGTCAAGGGGTTTTTCTTCAACAGAGTTTTGCAAAAAGAAGCATCGGTTTTTATGTGAAACTTGACGATTATTATTTGGAATCACGGCATGAGGAGGAATTATTCCAGAAATAATATAGCCTAAGTGAGTACCAACTAATGTGAGAGATTGGGCATCAATCTTTATCATATCACCGGAGAGAATCTTATAATAGACATCAGCACCAAGCAGAATGTCAACGGGTGAGGGCTTGTCAAAATTGGGATCGGCTAGAATCACATCATTTGGTAAATTCAACCTTCGCTTGTTGATTTTAAATTGAGGTGATTGTTCAGTGATAGTGTCTAATACACAACAATTAACTGAAATGCTAAATCTATGTTCGACTGTGGAATCAAGTTTAAGAGAGACAACTTGGTTAGAGTGTTTGACGTTCCCGCCAATTCCAGAAATTTCAATTCGTTGATGGCTAGGGGACAATCCCAATTTTTTCACGAGAGAGTTTGTTACTATTGAGATTGTGCTTCCAGAGTCGATTATAGCTCGCGCTGTGACGACACGTCCGCGCTTGTCACGCATTTTTACAAGAGCAGTAGCTAACAACACTTCGCTATCGTCAGTGGCAAAAACTGAGAGAGTTCTATGATTATTGATATTATTGTTATTATTAGGGGGCATGTTTTTATTTGATTTGTTGTTTTGAGGATAGCGCTGATGGCGATCGAGTTGTGAGTCACTTCCATAGAATACCCGAGAATTAATATTTAAAGACCCATTGTCTCTTAAATCATTTAAAGAATTTCGATTATCATTGCCTTTATGGCTATCATTATGAAAATCCCGATGCAATAGTGTGTGATGTTGTCTTTGACAAATACGACATGAACGAAATGTGACACAATTTTTTGCTTGATGCCTAAGACTCAAACAGTTAAAACAACCTTTGTTTTTGTTAATGAAATCAGTTTTTCTGTGATGCGGTAAATTTTCAAACTTTGTGCACCCGTAAATTCGATGATTAGGATTTCCACAAAATGTACACTTTACTTTATTAAAGCCAGAGAACCTGTCATTGCCCAAAAATTCATTACGATTATATGCAATTTTTGCATATTCATTGCGAGGTGGCGCTTGATTGCCTTGCGCATAATGAGAATATTTTTTGCTAAGTGCATTGTTTGGGTTGGAATACTTGTTTCCGGCAGCAGGTTTATCAATTTGAGATTCAGAAAGATCCTCTAACACTGTACAACGTTTTTCTAAGAACTTGAGAAAATCGCCAAAAACTGGCAACGTTGCATGAGCGGTTGCTCCTGAGAAAGAACCTCTTTCAGCCATGTAAGCCTTTCTAGTGCCATAGTCTAATTTATTAGAGAAAATGTAAATCAAAATCAAATTCCAATGTTCGACAGGAATATTTTGATTTTTTAATGAATCAAAGTTTTGCTTAATTTGAACCATGAAATCTCTTAATGATTGTGCGGTTACTTTACTTAAGGGAGGTACGTCTAATAACTTCTTTATATGAGCAAAAATTATAGATAACTGATTATCATATCTTTGTTTTAAAGTGTCAATAGCAATTTGCAAATTATCTGACGTTAATTGCAATGTATCAATTAAATTGAGAGGCTCGTTCTTTAAATATGATTTCAAATATATTAACTTTTGAATATCAGAGAGTGATTGATTATTCAAAATTAGCGTTTCAAACAGTTGATAAAATGCATTCCATTTTGTCAATTCACCATTAAATTGAGGAATATTTAATTCAGGTAATTTTACATTTGGAGTACTCGATTGCACATTTTGCAAGGGTGCTGGAGATTGACCTTGAACTTGAGCCTGAGAGCTGCTATTTAGATTCTTTATTGTGCCCTTTAAATTGGCGGCTAAATCATAAAAAATGTTTTCGACAATTTCTAATTCATTATCTGTGGGGTCGATCAGTTCAATTTCTTCTTGAACTTGACAAAATTTAGAAAAGTTAAGAGTAAGGGCTTCTAACCTAACCTCAAAGCAGAATACATCAGTTTCTGTGTCGCGATGAGTATTGTACCAATTGCCAATACGAGTAATAGAGCCTTTATGGCCTCCTCGAGATCTTTTGAGATCTTCTAGCTTAGTCATTTTTATTTACAATTACAACAATGCAAAATAAGAAATGTTTCTAACTATTAACATTTATAGAGTGCTAAATACAATGAGGATCAATCAACTTTGATTATAAAAGTGGTTGCATTACCTGAATGTGAGAATTTATTCGAGAAATGTACATATAACATGAGAATATTGTGATCCACAATGCAAGAAATAAATATACGAGACAATAAATATATATATGGGACAACAATATACTTACGAGGCAAGAAATATATATACGAGTCAACTATAGTACGAGTTACGAGATAACTGTATTATGAGCTTCGATATAGTGAGTCGAGAGTGAGATATGACATTAATCTGTCATTGGTTATCAAAATATTCATAAAAATACTTGAATTTTTAAACATTCGGCTGTCGAAGGACCATTTTGATTCAGTCTTATTTTGTGAATCAAACAGAGAAGTGCTCTTAGGCACTAAAATTTACCATAGGGCTAGTTCTAAAGTCAATTTGTAAATAAAACAAAAAGCTTTAGTATTATATGAATATTTTAATAAGTTATTTTACCTGAAAATAACTAGAAGCTCATAAATATACAAAATATAAACAATAAGTGAGTATACGTAGTCAGTGCTACAATATCAACAATATCAGTCAAGGCAAAATATCGACCTTGAAGAATGTGACATGAATAAATAAAATACAATATACAAGCGATAATAATAGAATTAGTATTACCTTAGAGTCCACTTATAAGCTAATATGTACACTATTGACGAGAAACGTTCAATGTTCAGGTTATCTTCTAACACTGGGGGGAAGTCACTTTGACAAAACACTTGCTAGGCCTATATCTAGCTTCTATCAAAGAATATTATTAGTAGTATTTTCTTTGCTTCTATGTACAATGTAGTTCTATTTCTTGCAAATAGGAATGACTGAAGTGTAGTGGTTTGACTGGTATGCAGTTAGTGCATATTGGCATGGCTATTATGAAGCCTTTGTGGCATGCGTTTTCTACACGCAGAAATTATTGTAAAACACGCCTCGCAATTCGCGTAGGTATGCTAAACTAAGTGAATTGGAATAGCACTTGTGGGAGACTTTATATTTTAATAAAGCCGAGAGAGTATTGAGATATTGGGTTTGTAAACGTTTGACTTTACTTACTTGGCGTTTTGCCTTGGGTACGATTAGTACAGTGTTAGAGAATTAGAGAAACCTCCATGGCTGTGTGCGCCATGAGGAGCGATTTGGGTATCGCGACTTGCTTAAACGAGGGCCAGTTAAGAAGTGATTTCTCGAACGGGAGAAGCTTCGTCTGTCGACTTTTGGCGCGTTAGTTTACCCCCACTACTTCATATTACGTCAGTAAAGGGCAAATAACATAAATCTAGAGAAATTGCGTAAAAGCTTAGCAACACCGGTTGTCTAAATTAATATTATGAATTTTAATACAAATCCGGTTGAAATCTGCTGATTAGTTCTCATGAAATTTGAATATTAAAGATGTGAATTTTAGGGAATTTTAGTTTAGGTGAACTGGCTATCCTGTAGGATGCGCTGTGATTGGTCGCCTCGGTCGCCGGGGTTTAGCGGGAAACGCTATGATTGGTCAGATTAGTTTAGGATACGCGGCCGGCTCCAAATGAGTAAAGGTGGTTACAACAGATGGCGCTAGTAATATCGCCAAGGTTTTAAATTGTTTGGTATGCGAGGACAGTGGCGTGGAATGTTAAACTGTACGAAAATTAAATCGTTAGATTTGAAGACGTGTTCAAAAATGGTTTTTGAACACTAATACTAACAGTCTGCATCGTTGCCAGCTTATCGGACGCAAAAATTACCGAAGCATGAAAGAAATGATTATACAGCTGTATATGCAGGGTGAAACAAATTCGCTTCTCATTATTGGGATCTCGTAAACGGTAAGAGATACAGCAAAGTTGTGCAATTTAGTGCCCAGTATTTTGACATTTTGTAGCTTGAGATATCTCGAGTACTTTCGGAGATATCCGAAATAAACCGAAATTTTCGATTTTGTTTTTAATTTTTTGTGACGTTATTTGTGGGAATATAAAAAACATATTGGTACTTTTTAGAGGCACTTCTTAACGGTGTATCCTAAAATGTCAGTTTTCTCACTCAACGTTTCGATTTCTCGGAACCATCATCAAGCCAATTTTTTTAAATACAGGCCTGTAATTTAGTTTAAATCACATTAATCAAATTTCACAATTATCGCATCATGCGGTTTGTCTGTTCCCTACAGCAGCTGTTACGATTATTTTGCCCTAACGTCAGCATCAGCTGCATCCGAATTTTGCGGTAGCCGGAACATAATAAGAAGAATAATTATCTATTTTGCTGCCGGCTTAATCATGATCTATCCCAGTTATTAAGGGACCGACAGCAAAATAAAACATCTACAAACTACTGAGGAGTCCCGAAGCAGACACAACTGCTGATGCTGACGTTAGGGCAAAATTTTCGTAACAGGAATTATATGAAAGATTCAAACTGCATAACGCTACTTTCTCAGAAACTATAGCTCGTATGGAAAAGTTTATTAGAGTTTTTTGTTCATGTTTTTATTTGTTTCATTTTATTTTATTACATATTTTAGTTGGTTTTCTTAATATTTCTTTTGTGCATTTTTATTAAGACATTTGCAAATTTTTGAACACCTGCAGCTCATTTTGTAAATAATATTTTTTATTTATATTTTATTGTTTGTTTTCTTACTAATACATTTAGATATCAATATCGACAAATTTGCAAAAATACTTTGAATCTCACTTGCCTGATTATATAAATATGTACAGCTTATTATGTAATTTATATTTTTTTTGTTTATTTTATTTTGTTCTTCATTTAATTTTTCAGTTAATTTTCTTACTAATTCATCCGAATATCCAAATAAAAAATTTAATATATTTACTCTCTACCCGATAATTATAATACGCATGTCTTTTCGTTTAAGTCAACGAAAATAAAGTTTTTTAAGCGTTTCGTGGTGTCTGGCTATTTAATTTAGCTGATTATCGCGCTTAACTTGATTTCACTCACGTCCATTTCACTTTAACTGCTTGACAGATTTAACTAAGAGATTTGTCTACTTAGAATTTCATTTTAGCCTTGACTTTATCACTTTAGAACGAGCAAACAAATAGATTTGGGGGACTCAATCCGGAGTTGGCCTTTCCAGAGGAGGACTTGACCGCAAGTTTGAGGTTCGCATTACGGGCTGAAAACATCCATGAAGACCGTATAATTTCTTTCAGACGCCTATCAATTTGGCGTCTAGCGAGCTTGATAGTCCAAAGCGCAAACTTACTGTACATTTTGAATTTGAGTTGCATGTTCTCCAGTATTCACTTGTAAACTTTGCCGGCATATGGAAAGTTCATGCTTCCAAAAGTAAAAATATACATTGACAAGTCCGCGCGCGACTTAAAACTTTTTGATTAATAATTGCAGAAAAACTTGGGAACGTATATATAGCCGGACACGGTAATTCTACATAATTCAAATTGCGAGAGAGAGAAAGGGAGAGAAGTTGGTACAGCCACCATAAATAATCGAAGGAAATGCTAACCAAAGCTGGTTATTGTCATTTACCATGACATAAATGCGATACGGAACTAGAGTATGAATTTTTCAAAAGACTTATGTGGAAACGGAAATAGGATCCGAGCCCATTAAAAAGTTGGAAACTTCCTTTAATGCCGTGAATTTTAAATTTTTTATTAATTCTTTATTATAAGTTTTTGAAGGGTGATAAAGTCGAAAGCTTTGGACAGGTCTAAATAAAGTTCAACTATTAGACGACTCGTTTCAAAGCTCTCCTATATTAAATAAACCCCCTTTAAAATATTGAACCGACTACACAAGGATTCATTGGGCATCACCGTAACGCACCCTGTAGCTTAATTGTCTAAGCGCAAACAGGATTCGCGAAAAACGACGAAAAAAAAAAGTTGAAAACGGGCAAAAACCGGCCATTTAATGGTACTTTGCGGATGTCGGACTGAATGGCCGGGGCCAGGGCACGAAATTCGATCCTATAATAAAGCGATTTCGTGTCTTTTGTGCTTTGACTGCGGTCAAAAAAGCCGCCACGTATTATTATTACGTACCTACAGGGAGACGAACTTTAAGGGCACAAAATTCGTTGTTATATTATCATAATTTAAATAGTTAGATGCCTTGAGACGCCATGTTGTTTCGAAGAATGCTGAAATCGATTATTTGGCGACATATCATCGAATTTACACTTATTTGTTTACACAAACTCCAACTAATCCGTCCCGAATCATCGTCTAAAATCCTCGCATCGACGACGACAGGAAATCTCTCGGCCTCGGCCAACTGTGATCGATTAGGCAATAACAAACGACAATCGCAAATACGCCGTTTGTCCCTGGCAAGTGACCGGTGGCGCGGCCCCAAAACCAGGGTCGATTCCGGAATGATGGATGATGCCGGAGAAAAATATTCGTGCCGGACCACCCCGATAAATCTTCAAACACTTCTTAACCTAAATTGATATGTTAATATTAGTCAAAATATTAAGCACATGTGAGAACAATGTGACAGGTGTCAAAATTAGAGTGCGTTCAGACATAGTAGCTGCTATGCCGGTCAAAGCCTAACCTCAATTTGAGAGATGTCTGAATGACACATGGGATCATGCTATTGGTATATATCCGAACGCACTCCTACTGTACCTTTCTTCTTGTTTACAGTGGCTTCTGCCACCGTAAAGGCAACGTACCAACTCGACTAAGGGCAGAGTTATAAAATAAAACGATCGTGGCTATTCAGACGATAGTACCAATAAACATGATTAGAATAGAATATTTGGTCATTTAATTTCATTGTCCCTGAGTTTGACGTCACGGATCTATTGAATGGCCACCGCGTTTTCTGGGCCTTGTTCCTCTTGTTTTTTAATGAATGGTATGTAGGAGAGTGTATATAGTAGTATATATAGACATTAGCATAATTCTAATGTATTAAATACAAAAAAAAAGATAGATTTGATAAAACAGGCATTTAAAAAGAAAATAATTTAAAAAATACTAATTATTTAAAATGACTTATTAAGCACCCTGTATAGAGGCTGCCTGTCCATATTACCAGACTCTTTAAATAGTTTGGAGTAGATCGGAGCAACTCGGAGCGCCCGGTCGCTTGATTTTATATACGGGAATGGAACTATACCTGCCACGTCATGTAAAACGTAAATCGTCTTTGTTTAGTCTACATACATCTGTCCCTTTTTGTTTCGTGCGTTCGATTATCTGTTTCCTTCTATTACAAGAAAAATTACCTTTTAATTAAACAAACTTCATCCCAACTTCCATTACAGACTTGAATTGTAATGGTTTTCTTAATTTTGGTTCAAAATTCCCTAGATTCTCCAAAAATTCCCTCAGGAATCACTAGATGTCTTGAAATTTACTTAAACTAAAGAAATTTCCCTTGACTTGGCAACGTTGATTGCGCTCTACAGTAGAGATTGGATTAGTTAGTTTCAATTGCTCAGAAAAAAAATCTGGAAATTTGGAAACTTTCTTGGGGTTAACATGTTGGCAACACTGGTTTTCTAATAATTTTCCTATTTTCTGAGAATTATTTTGCTTCCCTAGAATGTTGAAAAATTCCCTTAGTCCCCTAAATAGTTTGAAGTGTCCATAAATTTGGCAACACTGATTGGATAATTTTTTTCGCATAAATAAACTAATGATTTTCTTAATTTGGGTTCAAAAATCTCTAGATTCTGCAAAAATTCCCTTGAAATTTCCTTTGAATAAAGAAGTTTCCCTAAACTTGGCAACGCTGATTAAACCCTATAGTAAAGGTTGGGTTAGTTAATTACAAGTGCACCAAAAAAAATCGGGAAACTAGGAAAGTTTCTTGGGATTGGCAACACTGGTTTTCCAATGATTTTCCTATTTTCTGAAAATTATTTTGCTTCCCTAGAATGTTGGAAAATGCCCTTAGTCCTCTAAGTAGTTTGAAATGTCCATAAACTTGGCAACACTGATTGGATAATTTTTGCCGCATATGTAAATAAACTAATGATTTTCTTAATTTGGGTTCAAAAATTTAATTTCTAGATTCTGCAAAAATTCCCTTGAAATTTTCTTAGAATAAAGAAGTTTCCCTAAACTTGGCAACGCTGATTGAACCCTATAGTAGAAGTTGGGTTAGTTAATTACAAGTGCACCGAAAAAAATATCTGGAAACTAGGAAACTCTTGGCATTGGCAACACTGGTTTTCTAATGATTTTCCTATTTTCTGAATTTTTTTTTTCGTCCCTAAACTGTTGAAAAATTCCCTTATACCCCTAAATAGTTTGAAATGTCAATAAATTTGGCAATACTGATTGGAGACCAAATGGCGGCAGTGTTCAAGTGTTGTAAGAAAAATCAGGGTAACCTGATATGTATTTTTTGCAACAATATATCAACGATAATTTTATTTGGTGCTCCAAAGCATGTATAGAAAAAGCGACTACTCATGAACCAGATACAATCGAGACTCTTCGGGAGATAATACGTGACCTGAAAGACGAACTGGATCAGAAGAACCAGTACATAACAAGGCTGAAGCGAAGCTCCACATCATACCAAGAAGAAATCGCAGATGTAGAGAAAGCATACTTGGAAAAAATAGAATCCCAAAGAGGAAGGATCGAAACTATGACAGCTCACATTGACGAGCTCAAACGCCAGGTCAACTCAGACACATCAATGGAAGCAGGGACACAAACAGACAATAAAATCTCCTCACCTAAAGGAACGCAAACTTGCCACCAGCTGCCAACTCGCAATGAGAAAGGGATACAAACAGTTGGAGAGAAAACTCAATTAGCAAATGTAACCACCCAAACCGACACCTTATATGCCAAGCATGCTGAATCTCAAACTGACTCAGATTCTCATCAACCCACACACCCTGCCGTTCGCGAAAACAACCAACCAAACCTGAAAAACAGTGCCACCAATGATCAGAATCTTAGGAGGCGCCAACTGCTCATAATCGGCGAAGAATTCCACACAAGAGGCTTAAGCATGTTGCTTAAGAGTAACTCCAACAGTAGTTGTGACATCAACTACCAGTACGCGCGAAATGTCACTGTTGAAGACATAATAAATAAATATTCTGACTTGCTTCTGAAACTTACGAAGGAAGACTATATCTTGCTTTGTACCGGAATTAAGGATGCTTCTCTCGGAAGAGTGATTGGCCGCCGCATCTGGTCAAAACTGATGGATATCTCCAATGTATCTAATTTAATCATAATAGGTCCTGCATATGCCTCAAAGAGACCAGTCCTCAACAACTTTATCTACGAACTTAACTCGAACATTCACAAGCACGTCCACAATGACACGAACAACTCAGTATTTCTGAGTATGGACAATTTCACAACTGAAGAGGAAAAAAATTCGTTCTGCACACCAACCCTAAACGGGAAGCTTAAAATTTTTTATGGAATGAAGTTATAGCTCCACTGAGCTCCACCAGACCTAGGCAGCGAGACAATTTTTTAAATTTATTCAACGAATCTGAATCAGATCATCCTCCGATATTGGAATTAACGTCGTCACACCCAAGTTACAGAGTCCATAACAAAAACCTTAACTCGATTTACTATCAGAATGTTCGGGGAATGCGCACTAAAGCATCGCAATTTATGATGTCCGTTGGTAACAGCGATTATGATTGCATCATGCTTACGGAGACGTGGCTCTCCGGGGATCACTTTTCATCAGAGTTTTTCACTGAAAATTACTCAGTGTTTCGCTGCGATCGCCACTATGACCAACTGGACTGCAGCCGAGGCGGTGGCGTCCTTATCGCCATCAAGTCGGAGTACCACTCGAGAACAGTTTCCGCTTTCAAGAGCCTTGACTATGAGAGCGTTTGGGTAGAAACAAACTTTGGTAGCAGCAAGGAAATTCTTTGCTGTGTTTACTTCCCTCCTGGATCAGCCCTTGACGCTTATAGTCACTTTACAAACAGCTGTGAAAGCGTAGCCAGCAAATATAACAACGCCAATTTTTTCATCTTCGGCGACTTCAACCTGCCTGGCGTGAGATGGCTCGAAGAAGAAGGCTATTTGACTCCAACGGGTATCCGTAATCCCATAGAGGAAGCTGTGATCGACTGTATGTACTTATTGGAGCTCCAGCAACGCAACAATATTTCGAATGCACTGGGTAGAATATTGGACTTAGTATTTGTCAGCGATATAAGATACTCGAAAATAACCAAAAGCGAATTTTCACTAGTACAATGTGACGAACACCATCCCTCTCTAGAATTCCTCTTTGACAGCCACAGGTTGCACTTTATAGACAATAAGATTAACATCACTTTGCACCAGTTTCCAATGGCTGATTACCGAAAAGTAAATCTCTTCCTGAACAACGCCGACTGGTCATTCCTTGATAGCCAGGAAGATACAGACCTTCTGGTGCGACAATTCTACGACATTCTGCAAGAAGCGATCGACACACACGTTCCAACCAAAATAGTAACCAGTGGCAAATTCCCAAAATGGTACTCTCCTGCTTTAAAAAAGATGATAGCTCATAAGAATAAACTATATCGAAGATACAAGAGCTCTGGAAGCGAGTGTGACTATCAGATATACTCAAGTGTTCGCCGGGAAACCAAGTTTCACATTGAGCTTTGTTATGCCTCGCACATCGCATCCGCAGAACATATGATTCCGGAAAATATAAAACACTTCTGGGGTTTTATAAACTCATTGAAAAAGGATTCTGGCATACCCAAAAGAATGCAAAACGATGGCAATTTTCTCGAAAGTCCTCAAGAAATAGCAAATGCCTTCGCTGCTCACTTCCAATCAAGTTATTCCGATCACACCGGGATTACTGTGGATCCTGAAATACACGAGAGTATTGTGCAGGGCAGCACGCTACTCCAGCATCAATTCACCATAGTCGAAGTTACATTAAGGAGCTTGACTGCAGTAAAAACGCCGGCCCAGATGGAATTCCACCTATCTTTTTAAATCGTTGTTCACAGTCGCTTGCTGCACCAATCTGCACCATCTTCCAAAAAACATTCAACAAAGGAGTTTTCCCAACTTTCTGGAAGCATTCCACCCTTTTTCCCATTTACAAGTCCGGCGATAGGACCGAAATCGGTAATACAGGTGTATCAATGCTATCCACGTTGCCGAAGATTTTGGAATCAATTCTGACAGATGAGATCTTCCGTACCTACAAAAACTATATAACCGAAAATCAGCACGGTTTTTTCCAGGGGCGTTCAGCAAATTCCAACCTAGCGGTGTATCAAAATTTCCTAGTTACCAGTCTGGAGATGGGAAAGCAAGTCGATGTTATATACACGGACATATCTAAGGCGTTCGATAGTGTTTGCCATGAGCTGCTTCTCATAAAGCTCTCAAAGATTGGAATTGGCTCTCACTACTTGAACTGGGTTGCAAGCTACCTATCGGATCGTCGGCAGCGTGTACTCATGGGCGGGGCTACATATAAGGAGATCCAGGTGTTGTCGGGTGTGCCTCAGGGGTCCCACATTGGTCCAGTTCTGTTTTCCCTATTTGTCAACGACATCTCGTCATGTTTTGAAGAATCGGACTTTCTTATGTACGCCGATGACCTAAAATTTTATAATATTGCGGAAACATCGTCCACCGGACTCCAACAAGATCTGGAGCGCCTGGTTTTATGGTGCAAGAAAAACTGCCTAAAACTAAATGTCAAGAAATGTAAAAAAATGAGCTTTTACAAGGGGATGAATCAAATTGACCACAATTACACCATCGATAGTGAGACTCTGGAATTGGTAACTGTCTTTAATGATCTAGGGGTGTTGTTTGACAAAGATCTGTCATTCACTTTACATGTGGATCAAATAGTTTCGAGAGGCTTGCGGCTGCTTGGATTTATAAAGAGGAACACTGCACTGATGACGGACACCAAGGCAATTACGACACTTTACAACTCTCTAGTGCGCAGTATACTTGAATACTGCAGCACCATTTGGTCCCCACAGTACCAGTGTCACATATCTAGGCTCGAAAGGGTGCAGAATAAATTTGTTAAATATTTATTGTATAAACATCGTTTCCCCTATCGCGATTTGTCCTATGACACTAGACTCCTGCTCTGCGGTCTTAAATCGCTGCAAGCTAGACGAGAGAACCAGCTTCTGTTTTTTCTTCATAAACTGATCAACGGGAAGATTGATTGTGCCAATTTACTGAGACTCCTATACCTCAAGATACCAGCGAGAACTTTAAAACACCAACAACTGTTCCACCAACATTATCACCGAACCAACTACGGACAGAGAGCATTTGTGGATCGAATGGTTACAATGTACAACGACAAGTTTAACCACCTAGATATTTTTAACATAAGTCTCAACTCACTGAAGCGTATTGTGTCTTGAACTTTTTTTTTATTCTTCTTCTTACACGTTTTATTATCGAATATGTATTGAATGTTAAGTGTTGCAAATGTTTTATATAATGTCCTACGATTAATTGTTTTTAACTCTTTTCGTACCATTTGGAGCTTTGCTCTGTGGTGTGCATGTAAGTACTAAATAAATAAATAAATAAATAAATAATTTTTTTCGCATAAATAAATTAATGATTTTCTTAATTTGGGATCAAAAATCTATATATTCTGCAAAAATTCCCTGGAAAGAGAACAAAGAAGTTTCCCTAAACGTGGCAACGCTGATTCAACCCTATAGTAGAGGTTGGATGGCGCATATATTAGTTAGTTACAACTGCGCAAAAAAAATTCTGGAATCTAGGAAATTTTCTTAGGTTTGGCAACACTGATGACACAAAAGCACCAGAAATATAGGCAAACACATTTTAATATCAATTCAGGCCTCTTTAAATAAGATACAATTTTACTTTGTAAATATCCTCATTGTTACTGTCATTTGTCATAATAGCTGAAACGTCAGTTTTCAGAAGAAGCGCTATTGCCAGGTTTGTTCTTAAGGCGTCCTAAGATCAGAAAATTGGTCTAAACATCAAATTTTATCGATAAAATCAATGAGCATAACGATCTCAAAATGATTTGACTTATTATTTACCACCGTATACATATTTGGAAATATTAGGGAAATAAATTACATCGTGACAACGCCGCAATCGATCAGGAGAATGTTTTGGGGTTAAATCGACACTAATAAGGGATAAAACACTAATTCCAGACACCAAATATGGGGTCTCTTATTTAATAAAAGCTCGATTTATATTGCCTCGCTTTTGCGGAAAATATTCGTAAAATAGGCACCTGCCACACCCAAAATAATTTTCTATTTTAAAAATTTTTCTATCTGAGGAATTATCAAGGAATCTTCCACTAAATGGCAACCATGTTTGTTACAGGAAGGAATCTAAATATCATGTCATGTCAGAGCAAAGTTTACTGAAATATTTATTCTGTAAACTTTGGTCAGAGGTACCAAAAGCTAAAGCAGAGTTGCCACATTGAGGGGGTTTTCCTCAAAGCGATAGGTATTATTGTTGCTTTGGGTATATTTTGAGATACATTTCTGTGATGTTTGATTTTTTATTTTATATTTATTAAAATATTATTATATTCTATCGACGAATCCTATTTTAAGAGATTTTGAATATCAACCCACAAAAACGGGTAAAAACGTTTTTTAGGATGTTTTTTTCAATATAGTTTGGGAAAATTCAGTCAGACGATTTGACAACCTTGATTTTCGTTTCTTAGGAAACCAAAGTCAAATGAATTAATAATTTAATCTACTAAATCTACATGTTTACCTATATTTAGTATCAGTAGAACTCCCGAAAAAAACAGCAGATATGGCAACACTGTTTGTTATTATTTGATGTCTTATTATTATAGAGCTCAGCACTAGGCTAGAGTGTCTTTTTCATATATTGAGCCACCTCTATTAATTAAACCAATTTTTTTATATATAATTATATAAAATTCATATCCGTAGTTGAGTACCTAGATCGAAATTTAAATTAGTAGATCCTCAGAAAAGTTAGTAGATTTGGCAACACTGATTATTATTAATTAGTGCCTAATTAATGTAGAGCTCAACAGTGATATTTATGTAATTACAGTGGTACACGGTAGGGTGTCTTTTTGATATATTGATCTGCCTCTATTTGAGATATTTTTTGAAATATTTAAGGCAAAATTGGGACATTCCATAGAACACACTACTATAGATCTAAATTATTTTTTTATATTGAGTAGTAACATTCGGATCGATAGTCGAGTAGATCAAAATTGGAATTAGTAGATCTGGCACTGTTTATTATTAATTAGTGTCTTATCAATATAGAGCTCAGTACTAATGGTTATGTTGGTCGTCTGCCTTGCCAAAATATTTTCGATAATGCAATGTTGCCGATTCTGTAAGAAAGTAAAAGCAACAGTGATTTTTTAAATGGAATAATAATCTCTATTAATTTCTTAACAACTTTCTTTAACCTGTTCCTATATCTATCTGATGTAGTTTTCCAAATAAAAATTTATTTCATTTTTTTTCGAACTTTTTGGCTTTTAAAAATACCGTTTTTTGAACTCTGCAATTTGGTTAAAAGTGAAACCTAGTATCTGGAGGTGGATACTAAAAATAATATTATATACTTGGTGTCCAATTTAAAATATCATACTCGCTGCTACTTTCCTGTAAAAATGGCAACACTGCATTATCGAAAGTATAATAGTAAGATAGAGCATACTAGAGATTTAAAGGATTTTTTTTATGAATATTTGCATCTATCACCATAGTACAACATCAACATAGATGAAATATAAAGATTTTTAGGTGCCCTTAGGGCACGATTTATGGCGCTAAATGAAGTAACATTTTCAGCATAAATATAGCCCTTGTATACAGTG
>MU194579.1:0-12723 GCA_016904865.1 Pissodes strobi | reverse complement strand
TACAAATAATATTTTTGTTAATCCACATAACAATTCGTTTACTTTTTTTAGGCAGTTTAGTAATAATAATAATAATTGTTGATTAATGTAATAAAATAGATTTCATTAATACAGCGCCTCTACTAGAAAACACGGCGAACGACACTCCTCAAAAAGAAGATTATCATCACGTCCAGCTCTTGGGATTGATACTAGAACTGTTATCATTTTGTGTGGAACACCATACATACCACATCAAGAATTGCATCCTGAATAAAGACCTGTTGCGCAGAATACTTGTCCTTATGAAGTCGACGCACAAATTTCTCGTTCTTTGTGCTTTAAGGTGCGTATCATTTAGGGTTTTACATATTTATACTATACCAAACGGCAACAACTTAATTGATTATTTTACTGTGGCGTAATATATGATATGTTCGTTGAAGTCCAACATTGGTACTAATCACTTGAATTTGCTTTCTAGGTTTATGCGAAAACTGATAGCGCTCAAGGACGAATTTTACAATAGATACATAATAAAAGGCAATTTGTTCGCGCCCGTCGTGGACGCCTTTATTCGGAATAAGGGTCGGTACAACCTCCTGGATTCTGCCATCATCGAGATGTTCGAATTTATTAAGCTTGAAGACATCAAGACGCTATGCGCGCATGTGGTGGAAAACTATGGTCGACGCTTAGACGATGTTTGCTACGTACAGACATTCAAAGCTTTGAAACTTAGGTATGACCAGCATCAGGATAAATTGAAGGAGAGAAACAGTTTGGATGGGTAAGGCTGAGGCTCTTGGTTTGGTTATTAGCTTTGTTTTGTCCAGAAGGAACAATAAAAATGTACCCAGTATAATCCTTTACTGCTGACTACAAAGATCAGTTGTAGATACCAAACTTAATTAATTAGTTTGAATTAATGCTTTTATGCGAGCAAAACTACAAGCAAAGCAACGTCTCAGAAATATAAAATAAAATGCTGTCTTATGGCATAAATTTAATTAATAATTACAATTATTTTTAAAATATTACATTGTATTATTGATTTAATCGCTTTCAGGGTTCCGTCGATATTGCGGAACAGTCGGTTTCGTCGGGATCAACGACAAATGGAAGAGGAGGAAGAGATGTGGTTCAACGAAGACGACGATTTCGACGACGGCCCTTCGGTACACAAATCCCCCGCTACTCCACCTCCTGCGGCACATGATGTTTTAGCGAAAAAATTGGATTCGAATTTGGAGAGTATAGGTGGTAAGTTGTATAATTTTAGTGCATTCACTCTTTCCCATCGACAATTGCTATCCGGCACTGTCTATTTGACTCGAACTTCACATATGCTTTTATAGTCTTTGGTTTTACGTTTATTGATTATATATAGCTACTTTAGTTTGAATATTCGTTGTCATTGGATCCAAATATCATGGAAATATTTCTTGTTTTTTGGATGGAACTTTGAGAGTTTGGAATTTCTTTAACGTGCTGTCTTTATGCTCTGGCTTCGACATATTCTCCGAAATGTCAAGGACAAGGGTGTTTATTAAGTAATATAATTGGATTGCATTTTATATTAAAAATAATTTAAAATTCTCGCTTTTATTAGTAAGGAATTTTAACAACAGCTCAAACTCGCATCGCCTTGCCGTCCCAAATATATTTAATAAATATAGCCTATTTCAATGTGTAAAGAAGCCAACGCAAGACAATAATTTAATAATTACTCTAACTCACGTTTTGATTTGTTGGTATGTAATGATGAATACATGATCGAATCTACTGATGTTGATATGAGCAATATATCCGACCACAAACTAGTTACTGTGTGTGATGTGTTTCTACAGACAGCCATGGACAAATGTAAGGGAATTTATTGGTAACTTGGAGCTAATATTGGACAAAATGGCAAGATCCGGCATTAATCTGATGGTTTGTGATGACTTCAACCTAAACTTTGACCCTGCTGCTGATGTCAATTATTATGCTGGCCAGTTGTATAATCTGTTTTCTTGTTATGGTCTGAAATTACTCGAGAGTGCAGGGCAATTCAAAAACCCTGATAGACAATATATTTCTAAATTTTAGCTTGGATAATCTTAAAATGTGTAATATTGAATGTTCCTTGTCTGACCATAGTATGCAAATTGTCGAATTTTGCGGTGCTCTCCTAAAAAGTCTTAGTAATAGTTATGTTTACTTTCTTCTTCCAGTGCCTATCCGTCATCGGATGTTGGCGATCATCAGGGCTATCTGAACTTTGTTTACAGCGGCTCGAAAAAGTCCAGTTGTTGACATATTGAACCAAGATCTTAAATTCTTCAGCCACGATATTCTTCTTCTTCCCGGTCCTCTTTTTACCGAACACCTTCCCCTGGATTATCAGTTGCAAAAGTTCATATCTTTCTCTATTTCTCATAATGTGCCCGAAATACTCCAGCTTTCGCTTCTTGATAGTTTTGAGAATCTCCACATCTTTATGCAATCTTTCCAAGACACTCCTATTTGTTATGTGTTCTCGCCAAGAAATCCTTAGTATGCGTCGATACAGCCACATTTCGAACGCCTCCTGTTTTTTACTGCTAGCCTCTGTGAGGGTCCAGGATTCCACCCCATAGTGCAGCAGCGGAGAAGTCTTATCTTGGTAGATAACATAAGGTCATGGCTTTTTAGAAGTTTAGCCCTCTTTACGAACTGTGCTCTGGCTTTTTCAATGCGAACGTTAATCTCAACTGAGTGTTCCCACTGTTCATTCGTTGTAGTGCCAAGATATGTATATTTGTTAACTCTTTCTATTGATTTACCATCTACCAGTAGTTGTCCTGTTGGTGTCGGATTTTTACTGATGACCATGTACTTCGTTTTATTTGTATTTAGACTTAGTCTAATTTTTAAAAAATTGCAAGAGAACATATAAATAAATTAATAAATTATAAAATAATAAATCAATAAAATAATCAAAACACATGTTTACATCACAAAGGATTCGTGACCAATTTCAATTTGAAAACTGCTTGCTCTCAAGACCCACATACACATTCCTGCTGTCATCTCTGTAACCCAAACCAGACATCCCTCTCACTGCCCTTCTTTGCAGACTAAACACCCTGTGCGCCTCGGCCGAGTGTCCTCATGCAAGAATCGCATATGAGATATGGGTATAAAAAACAGCAAAATATGCAGTTCGTAATATATCAGTTGAGACCCACTTATATAGGTTTCGGAGCACATAAAGCCCCCTGCTGAGTTTCCTCGCAAGAGCATTAATATGTTTACTCCAGTGCCGCTTTGGATCTAAAACCACTCCCAGAAAGCATATCTCTGAGGCATTCTCTACACCTGATAAGTCTCTCATAGAGAATATTACCCGGCTTGTCTTGTCGGCATTCATTGTAGCATTAAGGTCATTGTAGATGTTTTATGGCTTAGACCTGCTTTATTGTTTCAAATTTTAGCATTAGCAAATTTTAATTTGAGACAAATTAACATACCTATCTAGATGAAAGTTTGTAGCATTAAGGTCATTGTATTGTTTTATAGCTTAGACCTGCTTTATTGTTTCATATTTTAGTTTTAGCATATTTTATTTTGAGATAAATTAGCATACCCATCTAGATGTAAGTTCTAACAGCCTTGTCAATAAGGATTTTCATTTCGTATGTAGTTCTTGGACAATAAATCATGTTTTCAATTCAATTCAGAAGCAGCCTGTTTGAGCAGAACCAGTTCTCAGCCCTCTCATGTGCCGCCATCGACCCTCTCAATGAATCCTCATAATCATCTGGAGTATAGGTTAAACAGCAGCGGAGACAACACACACCCCCCCTGTCTTACTCCTCTTTGTATTTTAATATCTTCAGATTCTTCACCTTCAATGCGAATGGTGGCAGTTTGGTTCCAGTATAGTTTTGCTATAATTCTTAAGTCTTTGTTTTCCAGACCAATCCTCCTCAGTACTTCAATTAGTTTGTCGTGTTGGACTTTGTCAAATACTTTTTGGTAATCAATATAGCAAACATAGATGTCGCAGTTGACATCTCTGCATCTCTGGAAGAGTACTTGGATACAGAACAAAGCCTCCCTGGTCCCCACTGCATTTCTGAATCCAAATTGGTTTCTTCCGATGTGTTGTTCGCAATTTTTGTATATTCGCTGTTGCAGAATTTTTAAGAAAAGTTTCAATAAATGGCTCATGAGACTTATGGTGCGGTAGTCGTTGCATTGTTTTGCGTTTGATTTTTTGGGAATAGTTATAAAAGTAGACCTAAGTCAGGCTTGAGGTATTTTTCCGGAGTTATATATGGAGTTAAAGATTGTTGTCAGCCATTTTATACCATCATCATAAAATAATTTCAGAAACTCTGAGTGGAAATCATCTGGACCAGCACCTTTCTGTCTTTCATCTGTAATATGGTCTTTTTCACTTCGCATGTGGTAATAGAAAATCCTATTTCACGAGAAAAATAAGGACATCCACCTCTGTCGTCGTTAAAGAGTTCCGCAACATAGTCTTTCCAGGTGCCTATTTTGACCTTCTTATCAACTATAATTTTGCCATTTTTATCGGTTAAACTGCCACTCATTTGTGTTTTAAAAAGGCCTGCAGCTTCTTTGACTTTCTTATGCATGTTAAAGTGGTCGTACGTACTTTCCAGAATTTCTATCTCTTCACATTTTTCCTTAAGATGTCTTTCTTTATCCTTTCTTATTTCCCTATTAATCTGTTGTTGTGTGCGTTTGTAGTTTGGGATATCTTTATTTGTATAAGATCGCCTAATTTCCATCAGCCGTAGAATTTCGTCAGTCATCCAGGGCTTCTTTTTGGTAGCAATAGGTCTAAGGTATCTCTCACCGATTCGATCAATCTCGCATTGCATCGTCCCAAGATCTTCTTCGTTAGATTTCTTTGTAATATTTTTAAAGGTGTTCTGAATTTCTGTTTTCACTTGTTTTCTGGTTGGTACTTCCTTAAGTCTCTTTATTTCCCAGCATTTGGAGGCCATTCTTTTCTTTCTTAATCTGTTTAAGCTTCATTCTGAGAGATCCAACTACCGGATTATGGTCTGAAGAGATATCTGCCCCAGGATAGACATTGACAAGAATGTAATCAATTTGATTCTTTCCGGGGTTATCTCTTGGCGATGTCCATATGTAAAGTCTTCGGGCAGGTAATTTATAGAACGTATTCAAAAGTATCAGTTGCTCCTCCGTTGAAAAACTACTCAGACTGTCTCCTCTCTCATTTCTCTCACCCAGTCCATATGGTCCTACACATTTTCCATCTCTTCCTTTCCCAATCTTAGCATTGAAATCTCCCATAACGATATTTACATTATGTCCTGGTAATTGTCTCACTGTATTTGCAATTGAATCGTAATAATTTTCTATTTCTTGGTCAGTCTTGTCAGCGGTCGACGCATATATTTGGACAATATTGAGAGGTACAGGTGTAGATTCAGTTTGGATGGCCATTATTCTTTCTGACACGGGAATAAAGTTTGTAACAAGTTTACTAATAGTTTTGCTGATGATAATTCCAACACCGCTGTCATGTTGACCGGTGCCGCTACCAGAGTAATATATTGTGTGGTCCTGAATCTGACATTTGCCATTTCCTGGCCATCTCATTTCACTTATTCCCAATACCTGCATTTCAAGTCTTGTCATCTCTTGGATAACATTGTGTATTTTTCCTGCTTGGTACATAGTACGGACGTTCCGGCTACCAATTCTAAAAGAATTATCAATATTTGTTTTCCACCCGGAGGTTCTTTGCACCCCTGTTCCAACTAAGGAACGCCGGGGACTCGAGGCCGTTCCTATTTGACTTTCAACCATGATGATTTTACTAGGGAGAATAATGTGGTAGTTTCCCGTTGCCTTCCGCATCGCAGTGTCACAACCGGTCCAATCATTATGTGACTGTCGCTTGTGTTTATCTGGTGCCGAACCTTTAGAGAAGTAACTCTTCAATAGCTTCTGTCCAGTAAAGTAATGGCACAGCTGCTGCCCTGTGCCATTTTGCTTTTAAATTTTGTCCCTAAAAGCAGGGCTGCCACATCCGCCAGATCCGATGTTTTGAATTATTTCTTCTCCACCATCACCGCCGTTGTGGACTTCGTTCGTAATCCCGAACAGGGAGCCCTCACAGGGTACACTAAGCCGGGCCAGCTGAACCCAGATTTTTTAGCGAGGTGTTACTCCTCGATCCCTGCTCCTTCCTCATCTCTTCAGCGATAAGGCTCCAGGCTTGGGACTGGTACAGCCGAATTATGTTTACTTTAAAAAGGAATCTAAGATCTTGTCATTTAAAAATTTATTAGTTAAAAAAAAATTGGTTTTATCGCTTATCAATTCTAAGTGGTACAGATGCAAGACTGGAGCAATTTATTGATTTGTTTGTTGATCTGTTAGAGAAAGATTTTCTTCTGGAACTGAGCAGACAGGTAGGTGGTTCTAGATCATTGCCAAAATCTCTAAGTCTTGGTTGACATGAAATACTGAATATATTCATGTTAACAAAGATACAATCTTTTCACAATCGTCAACAAATGGTTACTAATACAATGGTTAAAAATCAACTTGTGAAGGAGGGGCATTTTCTGAGGGATCTGTATGGGGTTTTCAGGGATTTGACTGAGGGAACAATCTTATAAGCATAAATTACGTGAATATAGGGATCTTAGTGGTAGTGGTAACAAGAGGGCCTACTTTGTTAATATAATATATCTCAGTTCTCAAAATAAATCAAAATGTACTTGGAACATAATTAATAATGAGGTTCACCTCAAAACTAAATCTGTAACAGTGATGGTACTCGAATATCTAGCTGTATTGCGGCTGCATGTACATTTAATTCATACTTTATAGATTCTGTAAACAAGTTAACCACTGCATTTGACATGAATGGGGTTCTTCCTAATGGTGAGCGTAACTGTAATTCCATGTTGCGCTAACTCCGCTGTCAACAAATGAGGTTTGGAGACTACTGTTTGATATCTCCAATAACAAAATACAGGGGTGAGAATGGCATACCCTCTTCTACGACTAGTAGCTGAAATTATTGCGCCTATATGGGCTGATTTTATAAATGATTCTTTTAAAGAGGGTACATTTCCCAGGTCATTAAAATCTGCAATAATAAATCCTATACATAAAAAAGGTGAGAGGGCGATTGCCCTGCTCCTGGCTTTTTCAAAGGTTTTTGAGGGGGCGTTTTATGTCAGACTTCTTAGGTTCCTTGACGAGTTCGGTGTGATACCTGATGTACAGTATGGTTTCCGCAGGGGACGATCCACTGAGGATGGTAAATCGCATTGTTGAGATGTTGGATCGGAGGCATCAAGTCACGGGGCTATTTTTCGATTATACTCGTCCTTTTGATCTAGCTATGATTAAAGAAGTTACATCATTTCGGAATTAGGGGGCTGTCCTCTTACTTATCCGGTAGATCACAAAGAGTAAAATTGAGTGGGGAGTGCCATTCTCATCCGCTGCCGATGCATCCTGGGGTACCCCTAGGGAGCATTTTGGGCCTGCTGCTCTACTTGGTATTAGTGAGCGATGTGATGGTGGATAATCCTGCTATTGAGCTGACGTTGTTTACTGATGATATGTCAGCGTTAGTGTCTGCTGACACTCAGCGTGATTTAAGTGTCGGTTCTATCCGTTTGTTTAAAAAAAGATCAAAATTGATGCTGCTGAATTACAGCTTCTATTCCACCGATGAATATTTCGCGGCAGTTTTAGTGAGATGTGTATGATCTATGTGCGTGTGTGCGTGAATATTCATATGGTTTTTTTTTCTTGCTCCTCTTATTGGCAATTTTATCTCCAAATTGTTTAACCTGTCTCAGGGCTATCTTGACATTTTAATGGTAGTGAATTAATGTATGAATGACTTGTCTGTATTATATTAATATTTTGATCTTTTGTTAAGTTACTTTGTCCTACAGTTGTAAATTGATTGACGAACCAAATGGCCAACTGGCCCGACATTGTGAATGAATAAAATCTTTAAATTAAAATAACTAGGAATTATTTTAATTATAGAGCTTTTAGAACAGATCTAATGCGAATAATTTGGTATTATATCGACTTAAGTACGGATGCTGGTAGAGTTCTTCAATAGCGCAAACAAGGACTGTATCGTTAAAACTCATCGTGATTTAAAATATTTTGATTGCACAGCTTTTGCAATGGATCTAAGGCGTATAAATTGAGATTATATCTACTCAGCTAGGGATGTCAATGTTATGGTAGAATTTTTCAATAGCTATATTGATCAGTAATCTTTTTAACTGATAAATCTGAAATTTACACTAAAAGAAAAAACGATAATAGTTGTGCTGAATGTAGTGCATTGCACATTCAGGTCATATTGCGATTAGAGCTGAGAAGATGGCTTATCTTCAGCACAGCGATCCCAGATATTTGGAGAACATGCTTGTTTGGAATGTTCTCAAGTTTATAATGTAAAAATTGTGAAAATAATTCTTATTTAAGATTGGTTTCATCTGGCTGCGAGAGAGACGTGTGATACAAGTTGAGAAACTCTCGTATTGTCCGATTTTCAAAGTGTGTTGTTGGGGCCTTTGCTCTTTTCGTTATCCACTGCAGATTTTCCTCTATGTCCTAAAACTCTGAAAATACCAATTCGCTGATAATATCCAGGTATATCATTCCTTTCTTCCAGAGGATTTACCTGCTGCTGTGTCCGCCATAAATTCCGATCTTGAACTTATAGCGAAGGTCTCTAAGGCTCATAAACTTGTACTTAGTGAAAGTAAGTCAATTGGTGGGTTTTGGAAGGCATTGAGGTGCAGTAGCTGTTGACCCAAATTTCAACATTTGTATTAAGTAACAATTCCTTATTGTCGCCTGTCGAAAGGTGCAGAAATTTCGGTTTAATTGTTGTTTCTAATCTAAGATATTCTTCACTAACCCAAGAACCTTCAGGAAACTGAGACTCTTGTATATGCACAGATAGCTATTTGATAATAAAACAAAGTTAAGGCTTTCTGATTCATTGGTGTTATCTCCTTTAAGTACTATGATGTTGTCTTTTATCCTGCCCTGACGCAGCGTGATGGTAATAGCATGCAAAGGCTGCAGCATGTTTGCGTTCAGTTCACTTTTGGTGTTTGTAAATTCGATCATATAACTTCATGAGTCCGGATGGCTAACGATTAAGTGAAGATTTGAGCTCCGTATGTTTGTCTTGTTTATTGGATAATATGGATATATGGATTAATAGCCGGTAATTACCCAATATCGGACTTGTATTATCTCCAAACGCGATATAGGGGTTTATATAGCGTTCCGAAGCACAACTACGAGTTTTATAAGCAGGCGTTCAGATATGTAGCGGCTAATGTCTTCGATTCCTTGGCCTCTGATATTAGGTTGTCTCCAGTTATTGATGTCTACCATAGGAGGATAAGGGAGTTGTATTCTTTCCAAGCGCCTGTTTATTTTTTTTTCTTGTTTTCTCTTTTTTTTTTTTCTTCGTTTCTCTTGCTTTGTTTTCTCGCTCGGCAAGATTTGCCTTTCAACACATCGACCACAATTGATGAGAACCTCAGAATATTTGGAGGGCTGAGCTTTTGTAGATCTGCAGGTGCCACAAGGGCATTTTCGAGATGCCTCTTCCTTTAGCGCAGAGTAGGTGCTCTGACGTTTCAGCCATAGTTTGGCAGAATCTGCATTGTTCAACAGTGGTTTTCCCCATTTTCTTGAGGTGGTACCTCCCGGGGCCATATCCAGTGAGAAGGTCTAGGGCCAGTTTTATCTAATTTTTTTGTAGCTTGAGAAGCTTTTTTGTGTAGTTAGGCGAGGGAGAGATGAGTCTTTTGGCCTGTCTCTAGCCCAATGTGTCTCTTTTCGCCTTTTTTCCCCAATTTCTGAGTTCTTTCATTACGTGTCCTCTAGTGATACCACAGAATGGTTCAGACCCGCAAAAAGCAGTCTGTGCATCATTCTGTGCGAGCTGGTCAGCGGTTTCGTTGCCTTCCACACTCTCGTTCCCTGGTACCCACACTAGGGTGAGTCTGTTTCTGTTTGCCAGATGATCTGCAGCCATTCGACAATCCCACACTAGCCGGGAGTTGATTCTGCTAGAGGTAGATGCTAGCGCTTTTAAGGGTGCTTGACTATCTGATAGGATATAGATCTTTACACCTCTTAGGCCTTTTTTGGCACATTGATAGCATTTAGTTCTGCTTAAAAGATTGTGGGAGTGTTTCGTAAAGGTGCAGAGATGTCGAATCTCGACACCTAGGTCCGTAAACTCCAGATCCCCGTCCTTCTTTCATCTTTGAACCATCTGTGTACCAGGCATGTGATCCCTTCTCTCTTTCCCCTGTAGTTTTGCGGTCTTCAATTACCACTTCAAAGGAGCGATCAAAATGGAGTTTTGTTTCCATTGTATCGGTTGGTTTGATCATCGCCTCGCTCAGAATTTTAAGGTTACAAGTCAGGTTTCCTGACTTCAGTTTTTGTGTCTGACTGACTCTATTCGCACTGGTCCAAGCCTCCTTTTCTACGCATATGTGCAGCGAAAGAAGGTCAAGTAGGGTTTCCAGAACTGCTGTGGGACACGTTTTCATAGCCCCTGTTATACCCAGACAGGCGAGCCTTTGCACTATTGTTAGCTTTCGCTGTGTTGTTATTTCCTTACTTTTTACCCACCACACTAAGCAGGCGTAGGTTATAATAGGCTTTACAACAGAGTTATAGGACCACCAGATGATGGAGGGTTTTAGCCCTCATGTTTTACCAAAGGGTCGTTGACAGGCCCAAAGCGCTGCCGTTGTTTTTTTGATAGTTCTTTCCATGTGTGGGTTCCAGGTTAGTTTCCGGTCAAGAACGATGCCAAGATACTTAACCTCTTTTGAAAGCTCTACCGTTGTCCCTCTCAAAGTGGGTGCTTTAAGGTTTAGCTTCCTTCTTTTTGTGAATGGAATCACTACGGTTTTGCTTGGATTGGCATTTAGTCTTTCCTGTGTACACCATGTGCTGACAAAGTTGAGTGCACTTTGCATACGTTCTGAGAGAACATTGTCATGCTTACCTCTTATTATTATAACTGGGTCATCTGCGTAACCTTGGACTTCAAAGCCTGCTTCAGTCAGTCTTACCAGTAGATCGTCAACAACCAGAGACCAAAGCATGGTCGACAGGACCCCTCCTTGGGGGCATCCCTTTATTACTTTGACTGTGATGGCTGTTTCTCCAATGATCGCGGTGACCTCACGACTGGTTAGCATGGATTTTACTCGTTGTGTAGTGGTTAGTTCCACTCCTCTGCGGGTTGTGGCATGCTGAATAGATTCATGTGAGGTGTTGTCAAATGCTAGAAGTCTAGAAATACACACAGCACCACTCCTTTTCCAGCCAGTGCCTTCTCTATATCGCGGACGAGATTTTAAAGAGCATGGGTGGTAGATGTGTGTAGTAGAATCTGACTTGCTTTAAGCTTAGTTTTAACTCGACTTACCTAATCATTTACTCTATTATTATTTAGGTTAACTTTTTTATTTATCATTATTTAGCATTTATTTTACTATTTACCTTTTAAATGCATTTATTATTATTATTATTATTATTATTTAATTTAACGAATATATTTACGCTTTAGCGTAAATATATTCGTTTGCATACTCCATGCTAAGAAAAGGAACCAAATAGTTCTAATGGTTTAGTCCTTGATTTCAAATAATTTTTTTTTTTTTATTTAAGACAAATGCATTACAGAGATACAATATACTCCAAATAGCACTATGTTAAATTACAGCATGTCCTTAAAGTAGTTGTCTATGCTAATTTACAAACTGATTAACTCGTGATAGACAATGTTCATTAATAACGCACTTAAATCTATTTAAACTAAATCTAAATATGTCAACATCACCAAAAAGATCATTATAATTATTCAAAAGCCTATAAGTAAAACATTGCTGTCCATAATTGCTCCTATGTTGTATTGGATAAAATAAATTTTGTTGTCTTGTTAATCGTTGTGGGACCCTAAACCTAATATCAGATGTTAAGTCGTTACAATCAATATGACCGTGGATAATTTTAAACAAAAATACTGCCAAAGCCTTTTGTCTACGAACCTTTAGACTCTCGAGTCCAGCTAACTGTATTCGAATTGAGTAATGAATATGTTTATAAGGAAACCTTAATTTATACAAGAGAAATTTGACAAATTTGTTTTGAACTTGTTCCAAACGCTGAACATTAAAATTGTATAGGGGACACCAAATTATATGACAATATTCTAAAATAGACCTCACTAGACAATTGTACAAACATTTAATAGCCTTAACATCACAGATTTTGTTACATGTACGACGCAAAAAGCCTAACATTCTACAAGATTTTAAAATTATATTGTCAATGTGTAGGTTAAAACTTAAATTTCTACTAAAAATTACACCTAAATCGTTAAAACTCTCGACATTATCTAAAATTGTGTTATTAATAAAATAATCATACATTACAGGACTCTTACATTTAAAAATACGCATCACTTTACATTTAGATACATTTATTTGAAGGCAGTTTATATCACACCACCTACTAAACGCGCTTAAGTCCTTTTGAACATCCAAACAATCTTGGGTATTTTTGACACAGGAAAATAGTTTTAAGTCGTCAGCGTACATAAGACATTTACACTTTTCAAATACGGATACAACACTATTAAAAAACAATAAAAATAAAACAGGCCCTAGA
>MU194578.1:5048-18594 GCA_016904865.1 Pissodes strobi | reverse complement strand
AAAGGCTCAAGGACAAAAGCTACCAGAAGAAGAAACCAAGACAGACATTCAAAATGAAAAGTTTGTCACTCAAAGGCATCAGATGCGTAAAATCCATCAAAAGCGTCTAGGGCAGGCAGATAATAATAAAAATGGGTTCTCTGGAAGTGATAGGAAGGCCTGGCTTTATATTAACAGGGTAAAAAGAGACACAACTGAGCAAATGGTTATTGAATACATTAAATACCAACCAGAATTTTCAAACGAACTTATCTATGTCAAAGAAATCCCCAGTGACCCAAATAAATTTAAATGTTTTGTTGTAGTTGCCCCTTTCTTTAAAAAGGATCAGCTTTATGATCCGAACTTCTGGCCTCACTCAGTAGGAATAAAAAGATTTAATTTCACAAAACATAAAGACTTTCTTCAACAAGTAGGAAATCCTTTCTAGAAAATCCCAAAAACAGATCCCAAAGAACCAAAGGACGAAATATAAATGATTCAAACACAAATCTTCAATATGTAAATATATTTTCTGCTAATATATGCTCCATTCGAAATAAAACAGGCAAAATAGAAGCATTAATAAAATCCAGAACAAAATAAATACCATGTCAGTATATTGGATTATAGAGTAGGATCGTATTTTTGCAGAGAAAATGGCTATGGCGGTGCAATAACCTTATGTAATCCTTCATTGGAAATAAGGACACTGGAGCAATTAACCCGTTTATCAGTAGAAAAACACTGTGAAGTAAGTGCTGTTGAAATACTCAAGTTAAGCCTAATTGTTATCACCATTTATCGCCCTCCTCTTGGGAATTTTGATATCTTTCTGGATGTTATAAACAGTATACTTAATATTGCTCTTAGTCTTAAGAAATATGTAGTCCTAAACGGTGATTTTAACGTACATTTCGAAAAATGCTATCCCTGGCGGGAGAAATTTATAGATCTTAGCGAATCATATAATTTTAAAGAAAAAGTGTTTGAAAACACACGTGGAAATCACCGTCTAGATAATGTTTTTATAAATTTTTAAAATATCTGTGAATGTTTTGTAAATATTTTTCATCCAGATCTGTCAGACCACTTGGCAATCGAATGTGAGGTAAATATAAAAAACAATAATTCAAATGACCACCTGGGCAATTATTTTTACCGCCCCATCACAAGAAGGGGTATTCAAAATATGTGTGGTTTGTTGCAAAATGTGGGTTGGTCGTTTTTAGATGATGTCAATTTGGAAAAGATGTGCACCACTTTCGTTGAGCAGTTTTTGTCACACCGGGACGTTGCATTCCCGATGGTTAAACGAAAGGAGAAAGACTGCAGGGACCAGGGGCCAGAGTGGTTTGGACAGGAATTGCAGGCATTGAGACATGAGCTGCATATTCTGAATGAAATGTGCATGGAATCTAACTGTCCACTGCTGAGGGCTGAGAGAAACACTATTAGAAGCAGGTATAGAACTGAAATAAATAGATTTAAAAAAGAAGCAAATTCGAATTTTATAGGCAATTCAGACAGCATTGCCAAAGCATCTTGGAATCTAATAAAAAAAACATACCTTAAACAATGAATGTAATTTGCATGTCAATCTAGATCCGAACGAATGTAATGAATACTTTTCCAACATTGCAGATAACCTTGTAAATGCATTGCCTTCAGCAAACAATTCTTTTATTTTTTATTTACAACATGTGAATATACAAAAACCTAACTTAAGATTTTCCTTCTGTGAGGTCACCCAAGATGATGTATATCAGGCATTATGCAACTTAAAGAAGAAGCATAGCAAAGATTACTATGACTTAAATGTAGTACTCATACAGGCACTTGGAGAATGGCTTAGTGGTCCACTTTCAGTAATCTTTAATAAATGTATTCAACAAGGAGTGTATCCTAAAGAATTCAAAATTTCCAGAACAATCCCAATCTTTAAAAATGGTGATAAAGCATCGCCTTCAAACTACAGACCCATTTCACTTATACCTGTATTCTCAAAAATCTTTGAAGCACTCCTAAAACATCAGTTATATACATATCTTGAAGCAAATTAATTATTAAGCGAAGAGCAATTTGGTTTTAGGAAAAACAAATCTACCACTGGAGCAATAGTGAGCCTGTGTGATTTCATTGTGGAGGGCTTTGAGGAGGGACAAATTGTAGCTTCCACGTTCAGTGACCTCTCCAAAGCCTTCGATTGTGTGTCACATGATATCTTATATGAAAAATTAAGATATTATGGAGTGGATGAACTGAGTATAAAACTTTTGAATAGTTATCATTCGGATCGCAGGCAGATTACTGAAATCAATGGTGAACGCTCTGAAGAAAGAATAATGGGGCATGGTGTTGTCCAGGGGTCAATTCTGGGTCCGGTGTTGTTTCTTGTCTATATTAATGACTTTGCAGATGCCTTGCCAGAATGCAATGTTGTAAAATTTGTAGATGATAACAACTTCTCTATAAAATCTAAAACCCTCGATCAAGCTAAAACTGAAATGAGTCAACATGTTGAAACAGCAACTGATTGGTTCCGGTCAAACCTGTTAAATGTCAATTTAAGCAAAACCAAAAATATGATTTTCTCGCTGAAAAAATTCACCATTCCACATAATCCACAAGGAGTTAAGTTTTTAGGAGTAACATTAGATGCAAAGTTAACATTCGAACAGCATGTTGACATTATATCAAAAAAATTAAGCAGTACAACTTATGTTCTTCATAATATATCCAAAATGGTAGATATACAAACACTTAAAATGGCATATTTTGGACTTTTCCACTCTGTGTGCATGTATGGTTTGCTAGTCTGGGGTCATTCGGCTCATGCCTCTCGTGTCTTCGGCCTTCAAAGGAGATCAATCAGGATAATCGCTGGCATCAAATATCGTGATGATGCCAAACCATTCTTTAAAAGGCTGGAAATTTTAACTGTGCCATGCCAATACATCTTGGAGTGTCTGCTATACCTGCATAAGAACTCCACAATGTATACCTATGTCGAAGAGACTCATCACCACAAAGCTCGTCATTGTTTAGACATAAAAGTCGATTTCTTGCGTTTGAAGACTTCCTGGAGTGCAACGCGCCATTATGCACCGACTTTTTTTTAACAAACTGCCACAAAACATAAGAAATATCCCTTTAAAACCTTTTAAATATAAAGTCAAACAATTTCTATTAAACAAGAGCTTCTATTCAATTGATGAGTTTATACAACATCATGTCACAGATCTGGACTTTTAAATTGTATTTATAGTTGTAACGTTGTAAGATTATAATATACTAATAATATACTAAGTGGTGTAAAACCAGCATGTACCTAAAAAGTGCGTGTTATTTTTAATAAGTATGTTAATTGAATGTTTCTAAATCTGTGTACAAACTATGTGACAATGTTATAAAATTATGTAAGTTTTTTTTTCGTAATATATAAACTGAATTCTTTAATTCTGCATTTACATTGGGAATCTGCTGAAATGTGACTTTTCTGCTAGATATAATTTTATTGGCTGTATAATAAGTATTTTAATCCTAAATGTTTTGTCTTAATATCTGTAGGGTAATATTATTTTATAATGTCTAGTTAAGCTGTATCTTATACTCATTGACTTATGTAAGTGTTTTGTAACACATTAGCATCAATAAACTATCTGAATCTGAATATATACTTTCGAAACTCTGAAAATAAATTACATTCATTTTTAGAGAGAAATAATTAAAATACCTTTAACATCATATCGAAAAGCAACAATTTCAATATATTTTTCAGTCAGTCAACAGTTGTACCTATACAAAAAATAAAAGATTCAGTGGAAGCCACTAACTTAAGGCCAATAAATATGTTAGCTACTATAGAAAAATTATTAGAAAGAATCGTATATCAGCAGTTAATAGAATAGGTACAGGAAAATAATATTTTAATGATAAATCAATCAGGGTATAGAAAAAATCATAGCTGTGAGACGGCCTTTCAAAATATATTGTATGACTGGAAATTTTTGTTGGATGACGACTATGCTATTGTGGCTGTATTTTTCGATTTGAAGCGGGCATTTGAAACCCTGAATAGGAAAAAGCTTATAGATAAGTTAGAAAACTATGGTGTAACACAAGGTGCTTTAACATTCTTTAATAATTACTTAGAAATAGAATCAAAATTTAATAATGCAACTTCATCCAAGGTATCTATCGAGTATGGGGTGCCACAGGGTAGTACTCTTGGTCCTCTTTTGTTTTTATTATATATTAATGACATTGCCAAGGTGGTTAAAACATGTTCTATACATCTGTTTGCGGATGATTGTTATATTTTCATTCAAAAGACTTAGACATCACATTTACCGGAACGTATCGACGTTAATCAGCTGATTACCGCTGTGGCATAGCTAGGCGTCGGCGACTGCCGACGGCCTCGCGCCCTTTGGGGCCTCGCAAAAAATAGGTCATAGAACCTAAAACGGTGCACTTCTGGATTTCCCAAAATAAAAACGTAAATCAAATAAGCTTAATACTGTACAAAACTCTTAAACATCACAGAACTCATTAAAAATTTGATTTTATCTACTGCAAATTAACAAATTTTCTACGAACTCTCAAATCATATGGTTTTATTATTAATTATATAATATTAATCCAAGAGAATTCTTTATGCCTTGTTATTATCACAGTTGGCATTTGCTATTGGTAGATGCAGCAAACTCTTCTGTAACTGCTAAAGTATTTTTTGGCTTTTGTAAATAAAATATATATGCTCTTTTCAGTATCTACTAAACGCTGGGAGCTTGTTAAACTTAAACTGAAATAGACATTAAAAGCTATGTCTGACACAAGGTGGGAGAGTCGGATTGGAGCAGTTACAGCTATTTTTTTTTCAATTTGATGATATCATAGATTGTGTAAATGATCTACAAGATAAAGATTCTGAAACTCTGAGTGGCTGTTAAAGCTACCATAAATGAAATGTTCACTTTTGAGTTTCTTGTAGCAGTACACGTATGGTATACGAAACTTTGCTACGTGTCAACAATATATAAGCAAACTATGGCAGTCGGTGAATGTTAACTTAAAGGGCGTCATTGACATTTTGCGTTCTTTTTGTACCTGGATACAAGAATATCGTAATACAGGATTGGAAAAGCTGTTGCACAAGCTCGATCGTTTGTAGAAAAAAGTAGTTATGAAATCACGCCACAATTTAAAGACAAAAAAATAGCGAGAAAGAAAAGAATGTTTGGGTATGAACACATTGATGAACCTATACAATCTACCGATGGGGATACCTAGTGATCGGCCGATACCGATATGAATATCGGTATCGTATCGGCATATCGGCAAATTTTGCCGATAATCGGTATCGGCAAAATTTTGCCGATAAATATCGGCATTTTTTAAATTAAAACAATTTTATTTTATTTATTTTGAAATACAAATCTAGTATTATAATTTCTTGTAATAAAACAAAAAAACAATCAAATTACTTTTAAATTAATTTTTATTATTTTAAATAACACAGCATCAAGAATTTAACATTGCAAATAAAGTGCACTTATGCAATTCCTCTACACTAAACAGGAAATAACAAAAATAAAAGTTTGATACATGTGATTATTCATGACGTAATGTAGTATAAACTACTAACTAGTAATCAAAATTTAACTTTTTCAAATTGCGATGCAAAAAGATCAGGATTTCAGCACGCTCAGGGATCAATCTATTTCTTCTAATACAACAAATGTTGCCAGCATCGGAGAAAATTTGCTCACTAAAGGCGCCTGCAGAAGGGGCAGATAAAAAAATATCTGCTTGATTTTTAAGTAAAGGAATATCCTTTTTATTGAAATCCCACCATTCAAATGGAGATTCATTTCTGTCAATTACGGAAGTTGATAGGTACAAACTAATTTCCTTCCTTTCCAGTTTTGCTAATTTGTTTCAATACCTTTACTTTTTTTTGATGGTTCACTTACAAAACTTTCTCATATGACTCCCAAAAAGAAGAATGCGGTGCTGGCGGATCTCTTTAATGTTTGCAAATTTGCCACTATTTAGATGTTTTACTTACCCTAGTATGTATGTATATTAAATACTATATTATTAATATTAAATAATTTTAATATCAATGTTTTAAAATTTCGTGCCGATACCGATATTTTATCGGTATCGGCAACTCAAATATCGGTATCGGCAACTCAAATATCGGTATCGGCCGATTATCGGTATCCGCAAAAAAAAAGCATATCGGCCGATCACTAGATACCACCTATCCAATTTTGTACCCCAAAAAATCTAAAATTCAAAAAATGCTAATTTTTATGTAAATGTTTCAAAAAATTTTAAAAATTCAAAAAAATTCTGGAAAAAAACAATATATTTATTGCGCAAGATCGCCGCCCGAATACATTCTAAAGAAATTTAATTAAATTCTATAAAATGCTAAAAAATACTGAGAATACTAAAAATACTAAAAAATTCAGATAATTCTAAGAAATGCTAGTATATTCTAAAAAAATCTATTAACTGGCACACCAAAATTCTAAGGTGGTTTCGGGGATAACACCTAGCCAATTTTGTTCACCAAAAATTCTAAGATTCAATTCTAAAAAAATCTAAGAATTTCTGAAAAAAAATAATTTTCTATTATTTTTTTGAATTTATTTATTAAACGGGAAACCCCCATTATTATGCAATCTCTGCGGTGTCACCGGGCCGCTGCGCCTGCGTTTGAGCATGCTCAATAGGTCAAAATTCTGAATAAATTCTAAACAATTCTAATTAAATTCTATAAAATGCAAAAAAATACTAAAAATACTGAAAATTTCTGATAGATCTAAGAAATGCTAATAAATTCTAAATAAATCTAAAAATTCTATTAAACTGTACACCAAAATTAATGTATTTTGAGGGTTTTGATGGCATATGTGGTATACCCAAAGAATAAAGAAATACCGGGTGGTGCATCGTGATTGGAAACATAGGAAATCTCATGCAAATTTTAAACTGTCCAAATATTTGCTCTCCTGGTGACTTTAGAGCAAAGTTGTAAGGAGGCTTTTTCAAGGTATCTGGATTGTAAATACACATGCGAAATTTGAATGATTTTGGACAAGCCGATCTCAACTTATTTAAATAAAATTGCAGCAAATTTTTCATTAAAATTCAACAGGTAATACTGTAAAGACCAGCATTAATTAAACTTGTCAACCTATGATTTGTCAATGTCAAATGTAATTTGCAAACGGTAGGTTTTTTTTTTAATATTTAACGGATACATTGTACACTGGACTTAACTAATATTTTCGAGTAAAACTAACATTATTTTCAAACGGATTTTTTAATAGAAAACGAATTATTTTACTTACAAATAAACCTATTAAATAGTATAAAAATCATCAAGAATTGCTAAAAGGGGAAGAAAATATGAGGGTATTTAAAAATAAACAGACAATAATTGTTTATAAATATTTACAGTCAAACGTAATAATTTTATTTTAAGAAAATTGCACAATCGTTTGGAGTTTTGCTAATTTTTAATTAAATGTTCAAATAATCCGCCATTTGCTGCTAAACAATATCCTAAACGATCGTAAAATTCTCTACGAACATTAGCGAGTTGGTACTGGGAAATTCATTCAGACCGCATTAAAATTGAATTTTTTAACTGTTCTAAATTTTCAAACTTAACACTTTTATAAAGAACATCTTTTAAATGCCCCCAGAGGAAGAAGTCATTTGGTGAGACGTCAGGAGACCTAGCTGGCCAATTAATTGATGAGTTTGGACCGACAACGTGCCCATTAAAGGCATTATTTAGATATTCACGTACCACAAACGAATTGTGGGCCGGGCAACCATCCATTTGGAACCAAATCTCCTGATTTTCATCAACGACTTCCTCCAGTACGGGCCCAATTTGATTTTGAAGAAGATCTAAATATGTGGGACCCGTAAGATTTCCGTCAATAAAAAATGGTCCAATGATTCGATTTCCAAAAATTCCTGCCCAAACATTCACTTTCTGGGGGTATTTGGTTCGAGTGCATGCAAGACGATGTTCATTTTGTAGGCTCCAGTACCGATAATTTTGTATATTCGGCTCATTATTTAATGTAAACGTGCATTCGTCTGAGAAGCAAATATTTTGTAAAAAATATCTGTTGTTGTTAGCGCGCTCCATCATTTCAAAACAAAAAAGTGATCTTCGCTCTTCATCCCCTTCTAGCAATTCTTGATGGTTCTGATACTTATATGAATGGTATTTATGCTTTTTCAAAGTTCGCAGTATTGTGGTGTGATGTTTTTCTACCTCTTGCCCGAGGCTTCTAGTGCTAATATTTTTATTTTCTTCGACGTGAAGCAAAATATTAAGATCTCTTTCATCGTTTTCTTCAGCTCTCTCATGATTCTGTGCTGTGCATTTGCAGTTGTTTATTACAGTGCCTTTCGCCTCAAACTTAGTAATAACTTTTTGTATTGCCGACTTGGTAGGAATGGGCCTATCAGCAAAATGAACGAAAAACATATCAGATACAATACTTAAGCTATTCCCCGCATAGTACCATTTTATCATAGTGACTTTTTCTTTTATTGTGTAACTCATAATAATTATAATAAATTATTACTAATAAAAAATCTAAAATTTAATACATTCAAATTACTTTTGACAGTGACAAATCATAGGTTGACAAGTTTAATTAATGCTGCTGTTTGCAGTATTACCTGTTGAATTTTAATAAAAAAATAGCTGTAATTTTATATAAATAAGTTAAGTTCGGCTTATCCAAAATTGTTCAAATTTCGCATCTGTATTTACCATACAGAAACCTTGAAAAAGTCTCCTTACAACTTTGCTCTCAAGTCAACAGGGGAGCAAATATTTGGACCGTTTTAAATTTGCATGGGATTTCCTATGTTTCCAACCATGATGCACCACCCGGTATATAGTATAACCTCTCCTGGTTTTGTCTATTGAGTGATATGTTTTGCTTTTTTACATTTATAATGATTTATTTAGCTGTTAGGTTTTTATTACAGCTTTGTCAATTAGACTTTTATCTACTTCTGACAATAAAGCATATTTGAGTTTGGCACATAAAATCTCATCCAACCAATGAATAAAGTCCGTCTTTATATTTCATTGAATCCAATTCTACCATAGCCATAACATAATTTAAAAAATTATATAGTTCAATATTTTTAGTTCCTTCTGCCTTCTTTTATATTTTACGAAACGTAGATGTTGTTTAAATATCGATAATAATTTGTTTAAAGAGCTGAAAACCTCACTTTCATTCTATTTCCCTACTTTACCTTGACAAAGATTCATACCTAGCAGAGACCTTGTCTCGGTTCCTAGTATGAATTTTTGATCTTGAGAATGAGAATCCATCGAAATAACTCGTCTGGTGAACAATTTATCTTGATTAAATTTGTGTGATAATCTGTGAGAAAACTACAAAATAAGAAAGATTCAAAATTCAGAAACCTTTTCTTCCCTTGTCTAAGATGTATGACATTGTATGATATATTTATTCTTCCTTCTTCTTCCGTTCAGTTGGGCTTAGATGACTAAATCATCTATCTACCCAAGCATATTATTTGTCTCTGATATAAATATAAATCACATAAACATAACCTCAACAACACAACAATACCACCAGCGGAAGTGAAGTTGGTTCAAACCAACTCCAGCGACAACAAACTGGTGACACTGTGGAGGGGGTTAGGGGTTCTGACGTTCCTTGTCTCCTATTGGCCAGAGAGAGTGTAGCTGGCGACAGTCGAAGCTCTGAGAATTATACTCGCGGATGCCACTGCCACGATACACGTGTATCGTGGCGGATGCTGTGACATTATCGCTACATTCCATGCGTGCGCGCGCACCTGCGCGTCATGTCTTCGTGATGCAACCAATCGTTTGTATGTGCCCTGGTGGTCTAGGGGTTTGCATGATTAGCCTTCACTTCGGCGACTCGAGTTCAAACCCCGTCGGTGTTTTAATTTTTTTTTTAAGGTTATAGTAGTAGTAGTAAACTCTCTATTGGCCTTTTTCGTGAGAAATTCAGCCAGAAAAGACCTCTATCCGGCTTAGTAAGAGCTGGAGCGACCCATCCCAGATTAGTTACACCTGATGGATAGAGATACTATTTTTAGGGCACCCAGTATGTCGAGTATGTACCCCTGGGGCTCCGACTTGTACATGCACGGCTTGTTTTAAGGTTCGAACACCACCGGCTGGACATTCACACACATTTAAATCTTGTACATGCACGGGGCTCTAACCACCGGCTGGACGTCCGAATCTTATTCGGGGAATCTACACAGCCCCTGAAAGCCCCATGTGCCCCCAAACTAACATATATGTATATGAAGCTGGAACAAAATGGCCGATACCCGACACGTGCACACTCGACCGAAGACGAACCGGAAGTCTTTTTTAAGGTTATATTTCTAAACTGTTTTTTTCTTGTTTTTGGGTATGTCTTGGGTTAGCGCCTGGTTGGTTTCCTTTTCTTGAGCCCCCGTAGCGAGCGGTAGCGAGCGGAGGGCCATTCGAAAAGTGAAATATGGCATGGAATGTAGCGATACTGTCACAGCATCCGAGAGTGCGGATAATAAACATAGATAAAACACTAAAAAAAATAAATAAATAAACTCAATTGACTCTCGTCACGGTCTCGCCGTATAAGGGGAGCCTCATCCCGAACTCCGCTCGACAATGTTGTTTACACATTTTTTCACTTCACGCGTTTGTATAACCCTTTTCGAGAAAAGCAGAAATGTGAGGTTTTTTTTCTTGGATTGGTTAGTTTTTTGGCAGGCCTTGAGTTAGTTTTTGTTGGTTGCGCCCCGCAGCGAAAATACAAATGTAAACATTAAACAACGCATGTAGCGCCATAAACGTGCCGTTCGGCAGAAATCGGGATCACGGCTCCCTGTAGCGGCGAGAAGCGAGTGAAACAGAGTATAACCAGAGTATTATAGCGAATACCATTGGTAAAAAAAGTGTGGCACTGAAACTCTCCCAATGCACAAAAAAGATTGTACCAGTTCATCGCCAATGAGGTATAAGATTTGACGATTTGACCTGGAGTTCAAAACTCTTCGTCACTATCACCACAGTTTATACCGTAATTACGGTATAAACTGTGCTATCACTATTTGAAGATAAAAGGAAATTTAAAATAAAAAGATCTTTTTCCGCCATTTTTAAAAAACCATCTGTTATCTGTTATCCTTTGTCGGATTTCGTTCTCTTTTCTTTTGACAACATCGGTGCCACACTTAGATTATTTTCTTGTCTAAAACACTTAGATTAGGAAGCCTTGTCTAAGATGCCACACGACCTCCAAGTTCTCGTGCGGAACCATAGATAAAAATTAAGGTGCGGAACTGATTGCACTCGGACCATATATCTACGTATATGACTCGGACCAATATCCCAATGGTATACAAATGCTTGCCCTGCATTGGCCAATGGTATACACATTTTGCAGTCGTGCCGCACTAGTTTTACCAATGGTATTCGCTATAACACAAGCGTCTAGCGCTCCGACTAACTTTTCGATGCGAAAGCCGTGGACATGCGTTTTGGCCAAATGTATCGGAATTATCCATGCCTTTACGGTCTAGCGAAATTTCGTTTAACTCCTCGGTGGTGTAGTAGTTAGACGTTCTACTTGTCATTTGTGCGCCGCGGTTTCGAATCCCGTTGGTCGCGACCGATGTTTTGTTTTTTTTTAAAGGTTGTATTTGCTTTTATTAACTTATATTTTTTCTTAATTTTGGGTAAGCTTTGGGTTAGTTTTGGTTAGTTCTTATTCGCCATTACGCATGCACGGTTTTCGCATCGAAAAGTTAGTAGGAGCGCTAGACGATTGTGAGTATAACGTAAGAAGAGACGTTGCCGCATCAAAAGGCTTCAGAGTTGCGCGTTCCCTTCGCTCGCTACGGGGGCACGACCACCGACCTCCATTATATGGATAAGCACAAAGCGATCCAAATCATACCGATTCATGCGCCTTCAGATGTAAACAAAATAAGCTAGTTCTGAGACTGCGCAGTTTCAATTAGCAGGTTATCGATCGATTCCACGTGCTTCATCAACGCACGGCCGTGAATAAGCGACAGGTCCGGATTTTAAGAATTTGTAATAGTTATTTGTGTATTTAGAGCCCAAAGTCGTAACGGATTGCCGTTTACAATATTGAAAAAAAAATTAAAGCTCCTCCCACGGATCATTTCTAAATTATTGAACCCCTATAAGTAGTCTGTAAATGAATTTTTAAAATAGCAGAAACAAGTATGGGGAACAATCACCCATTTAAGGATCTAAAAAAAACTATTTAGAGCATCAAAGCTCAACAAAGTAAATTAAAATCCATCCTACATATAAGAAGACTCTTTTAATACAAAATGATGAAACTGAATAAACTCACTGACCTATTTATGCATCGTGATTTATGCTAAAGGTCAGTAAATAAACCCCTTCTAAGGTGATATTATTCCCATATTTTGTATGTTATGCTGCAGTTATCCTTAAAAGGAAATTATACTTACTTAAAATAAGAAATCCCTGGTATTGTACCCTTATTTTGGCAACACCAAACCAAACACCATTGAGTATTTTCTTTGCCTTGGCAGTTGACGCCATTGTCTTTTAAGGTCTTTTGTCATTAAATCCTAACATCTACACCAACTTATCTACTAATAACGAACTATTATAATAATAAACTAAACTAGATGTCCAAAAGTAAATTAGTTATTTTCAACAAAAACGATAACATAAACTAATTCAATAATTGAACGAAACAAAACGCCGAAACTCGAAACCCAAAACGGCAAACACAGAAAAATGAATTAGTTTCAAGTGCAAGCAACAAGCAAGGTCAGTGTAATTTGATAATATTAATATTATTGATTACCGAACTGTAAAAGCTTTATCATCTGATTTCGTTCTGTCGCTTCTCGGTGTTTGTGCGCATGAGTAAAACTATCCTATTTTCAGTTCTGTCCGACGCAGAGCCCGTTTTTTCCCCCATGATTGGTACGATTTTTCGACGCACACAGACGGCGTGTGCTTATCCATATAATGGAGGTCGGTGGGCACGACCAGCAGAAACTAACCCAAGGCATGCCCAAAATAAAGAAAAAACCACATCATATTAAAAATAAAAAAAAAACATATCTTGCCACTAAAATCGAACCCGGGCCGCCGCCGGCGCCGTATTACAGACTCACCATCTAACCATTGAGCTATGGAAAATGTCGATACAGCGTGCGCACTCGTCAAGAGAGTCGAGTGCAATAATTCTGTTTCGGTATTGTGGATAAAACTCCGTTTTAGTGCATTTTGCCGAAAGTTCCAAAACTCAACATAGTTTATATAATCGTTTCTCGGTAGAGGCGAGACGACATAACAGTCTAATGAAGTATAACCTGCAGTCATAATTAAGATAATAAAATATTGATAAGGTTAAAAAAAAGTACTGCCACAAGCTAAGCTGGACACTGCAATGCAATGCACATTGTGATTGCACAGTCAGAACCCCCTCCACAA
>MU194577.1:0-12037 GCA_016904865.1 Pissodes strobi | reverse complement strand
TTTTGAATTGTCAACAAGGTTAATCATAACAGTTTATATTTTAATTAACAACAATTTATAATCGCGATTCAAGGTTAAGTTCAAACTTTCCACTGTATGATTTTATGTTAGTTGACACTATCAAAATCGGTTAATTTGGGTTAGTTACTTATTTTAATACCTTTAATCAGTTCTGATACGTTTTAGCCCTTTTTGGTGTTTATGGTTACTTTTGATTAGTTTTGGTTAGTCATTCAATTTGCTTTCGGTTAGTTTTAGTTAGTTTTAATTTATTTCAGTCATTTGAACCGGATCCGATACGTTATAACCAATTTTAATGTTTTGGTTAATTTTAGTTAGTCGCCAAAATTCAGTTAATTAAAGTTAGTTTCAACTTACCTTAATATTTTTAATATGTTCCGACATGTTTTAGCCCTTTCTGATGCTTATGGTTAGTCTTGATTTGTCGTTCCATCAACTGTCAGATAATTTCAGTTAGTTTTAATTTATTTTAATCATTTTAACCAGTTCAGATACGTTATAAACAATTTTAGTGTTTTTGGTTAAGCACAAAAATTCGGTTAATTTGGGTTAGTTTTAACTTACTTCAACATATTAAATCTATTTCGATACGTTTTAGCCTGATTTGATGCTTTTAGTTACTATTGGTTAGTTTTGGTTAGTCGTTCAATCAACTTTAGGTAAAATTCAGTTACTTCCAATTTATTTTAGTCATTTGAACCGGTTCCGAGCTTGCCCTGACTATTTCTTCGGATGGCTGGCCATCCCAAGGAGGCGGAGCTTTAAACGAATTCTTGTTTCATGCGTTAGGCAGGGGGTTTCGCATCTGGTGTGGGTTTATCTGGGCCCATATAATAATCTGTTACCATGTAGGTACACTTTTAACACAGCAGGGTATGAAAAAGTATAGTGTGCAAGATGTGTGAAAACTTCTTTCCAACACCTGTTGCACAATGTACTATTTTTGTGGCTCTACGTCTACGGTTTATTAGATTGACCAATATGGGAATTAATTAAAATTCGATAATGATTTTAAGTCAATGTTAATTCTTATGTTCGACTATGTAACATTTTTAACTAAATAAATAAATATATAGCAGAAATAACCGATACATATAGTGGCCTTTATATTATAGTACTATTACCTCTAGTAGAATAATTTAGGTCTATTAAAGAACATGCAACCGGTCGATTGTTGATCAAGTTGACTTGGTTGATTATTATTGTCAAATTTGATGCATGTCTTTCAGTTTGACATTTTATATAAAATTTTACTACTTTCTTATATCATTATACTATAAGTGCTTTTTAACGAACATAATGAGCAATATTTACCATCTTGATGCCAAAGTTCAATGCAATTTAATGTTCTGAACTATTTGTAAGTATTACATTTACTTATCATATTGTGTACAGGTATTTTGATATAAAAATGCTATAAGGTGTCGTCTTATTTTTTCATTTTAGATTGATATTTGTATTGATAATAAAAGAAATCAAGAACAACAGTAGGTTTCAAGGGGCACCATCAACATATATTCTGAACGGAGTATCTGATTTCAAGGATATCGTTGAAAAAGGATACCAGAGTGATTCCAATTCCCAATTGAGGGAAGAAAGCGAATTACCCCAAAGAGAGTTTACGAATGGCGACGATCGAGAACCGTTACTGCAAAAAGTCCAACATTCTCATGACACAGCTGAAGACGACTTTTCTCATGATAGCATTTTTTCGTCTTCCGTATTAAGTGATAATGATAGAAATAAGGATACTTTATGCCCAAAACATGATATTAATCATAAGGATTCTGTTGATGCACCCCAAAATTTATTCAAACCGCTACGGCAGGAAGAAGAGGTGAGAGAATCAGACCCGGAGAAAGCTCAATTGGTTCGTTTGTCGCCAAAGCAAGGTGAGCATTTTGATTTTGAATCCCCACAAACGGTTGTAATTAAGGAAAGTAGTTTACCACGTCATGCTAATGTAAGGGAACGGATACCAGAAATTGATGATAATGGCGCCACAGCGCTGGATGAGAGTATAACTAAAATTCCAGACTACGTTTACGGTAAGTCAAAATAACTTTATAAACTCATTTGATTTGACACTAATATCGGATATTTATAAATGCAATTTACGCAAATACCAGTCAGTACAAAAATAACAATAATAGTTACTGTTTTGTCACATAGCCAGGGTTATCGTAATTTTCATGGTCAGAGCCTCATATCACATCACACGTTTTGCCAAAATTATATTTACTACTTTCTTGCGAATATATTACGTAAAATGGAATATTAATTAACAATTTCGAATTGCATACAACATTTTTCATACCTTTTTCATACCATATAAGGCCACTCGATTTTGAATCTTTTTTGGGTTCAATGGAAAGATTAAATGAAATGAAACACGTTAGTGCAAACAAATATAAATTACTTTTAAAGCCAAAAATTGCTAAAAGTTTCATCAGTAAGGCTGTTTAGCAGTAATTTAAACGCGAAAAGTCTTTCAATAAGACGTTTGTAATTAAAGTTGCCTTGCAGTGTTGTCACATAGATTAATTTCCTTGCTTTTCAAGTGGGTCAGGGGTACAGGGTCTTTGATTATACTTACGTAGCTAGATGGAGCCTTTATTTTGAAGATATAAAAAAAAGGTTTTACACAAAAATTGTATTTTTTTCCATATTATTTTTTTAAATTATCAGGAAATAAAACGCATCAAAAGATGGAAAAATATAGGCAACTTCAACTTTTTTAAATGGAACATCCTCCCCGTATGTGTTTCATTTAAAAAGTTGAAGTTGCCTATATTTTTCCATCTTTTGATGCGATATTTTTCTTCCTGAAAAATTCGAAAGATGATATGGTAAAAAACCCACAATTTATCGTGTAAAACTTTTTTTTATATCTTTAAAAATAAAGGCTCCAGGTAATCACGTAAATATAATCAAAGACCCTGTACGTTTTATAAAATGAAATAACAATTAAATAAGTTAGCCTAACGATTATCTGTTAACTAATCCAAGCTAACCAATAATAAACGAAAAAGTGTGCTACGTGTGCGTGTCTATTACCAATCTGAAGTTAACCAAAACTAACTCAATAAACTGTGCTGTGCGACTGATACTCTCAAATTATATTATATTATAATTTACTCAAAATTTTCATGGTACAGAGTTATCCGAACAAGGCGAGTTTTTTACTTTCCCTGTACTTTTATAAAAAAAAAACTGAAATAGCCATCTTATGTAATTTTCTCCCGCGAATTCGGTTATGTTCACCAAAAAACTATTGAACATCAAATAAAAGTGCTAGGGGTAACTTTGTTATTTTTTTTAAATGGAACACCCTGTATATTACTACGTTTTTGGACTCTCTAGAAAAATCTAAACAAATTTTGTGTATAATATCCTAGAGCTATCTTTAGCTGTTTACCAAATATTGACAGTTGAAAGTCGGGCTTTTTGACACTTTGACAGGCTCTAAAATCTAAACCGCACGAGATCAAAGAAAACGGTTTGCACATTCCTATCTTGGGTTTTCATAAGCTATCGAATGATAGTAACTGTGAATTTAACCGGAGGTTTGAAATTTCGGTTAATTTTATCCGCAGGTTAAATTCGAAGATACTGTCAAAGTATATGTAAACTAGTAAGTTCACTCAGCGGTAAATCCTTTGATGTAATTCAGCCACATTCTTTTATATCAAGTGACAACTGGAGATGACCGATGCGCTGCGTAAGTGTCCGATGGATTCGCGTGGCTATCTCTAGTCAGAGATGTATTCAGGAGATTGTATGGACTCGTACCGAAAGACCTACTGAATCAATACCTCCTTCAACTAGGCCAACTAGCTGATATTGAAATTAGCAGTGACGTCATGAAAAGTGGTCCATACTTTTTGCCATAAGAAAAGCATTAAGAGGAGCCAAGAGGTGCCCAGTAAAAGTATTGTATATTTTATCGCGCCTACTTCCGTATTTAACGTTGATTGCCACGCTGGGCGACTGGAATGTCAATTCCCATTTCGACGTCATGTACCCGGTGCTGCCAGATTGGGCGCTTTATCACAATTTGAGCTACTTGCTATTTGCCACTAATTATTTTTCAAAGAAACGTTAAATATTCGTCTTGGATCCCAAGATTACAATTAACAATATATTAGATACTTAATGTAAAAGTTTGCTTTGGTATATTATAGTATAGTTATATTAAATATAAATAAATATTTAAAATCCGAAAAGTAAATATATAAAAACCGAAAAGTGAAGCAATAACGGAATCAAAACCTTTAAGAAAATAAACGTTGCTAACCAATAACCTAATTATTTTGTATAAATATTTGGTTCCATTTAAAAACATAATTTCAAATGTCATTCAACAAATGCTGTAAAAATTAAAGTCCAACTAAATATACGTTAATAGTTTACATCCCAAATAATGTATGAAACTAACCTAAATCTGGCAACACTGCATCAGTGCCTTCTGTCAGTTGACGTAATGGCGTACTTTCGACCGGCTTCTTTAATTATTGTTTTGTTCGATTGTGATTGTGTTTCTGTTAATTTCTTTACACTTTCGTGTGTGTAAATTTACGTGAACAATGATGTGCGGTGGAAACTCGCCGAAAAGATCTAAAGTTCATGTTTTTAGCCTCGTTTTTAGCTTTCCAAAATGTTTGGAGTTGACCTGTTGCGTTCGTGTAATAAGAGTTTATTTTGTTCTTGTTCAATGTGGTCAGCAAGTTTATAAAATTTGTTCCTGTTAGCTAATTTTGGAGTAAGTAATATTTAGTGTAATTATGCCTCATAAAGGCTGTAATGCAATGTTTATTATATGCCCTCAGTGGTCAAAAAAACTTCAAGAACTAAAACGAGACAAAATATTAAAACATGGATATTCCTGTAGTTTAAAGGCCCTTTTTCCATCATTTATAAAAAAGCAAAATGTTAAATTAGCTCTCAAAATATTTAATCATTTTATTATAGAGGCTCTGAAAGGTTTTGTCTCGGGTGTTCTTAGATAGATACTACAAAGTTACAGTAGAAAGGAACAAGTCAAAAAAAAAGTTACAATAAAAAAGTGATCAAAAATACAATAATTAAAATATGTCACATTATTACCTTACAAAAAAAATTTATATGTGTATAGGAAAGTATAATAATTTGTCACATTCACAAGACACAGCAGAGGATCTGAAATGCCAGTTAATCACTTATTTAAGTAGATATTGCTGTCATATTGTTTTAAAAAAAATAAGTTGTGAATTTTGTAAAGAAAATTTAACTTTAAATTAACCTTGTGTTGTAGAAGATTCTTACAATTTCATTAATTCCTTAAGTCGTGGGGCTCTTTTATATCCTCGTGAACGTAGTTTCAACAGCCTATATTATATTTAAAAAACTGATTAATGAGTTCGAAGACACATTTTTAGATATTTACAATAAAAAGTATTTTCTTTGTGAGCTGTTGTTAAACTATCTAAATCAAAACAGCCTTTTGACTCATTTTGAAAATTGTAAAAATCCCCTAAAAATTGACGTTTCAAAAATTTTTCTTTGCAGCATTTCAAATACACTTCTTTCTTAATAATAATTATTGTTCTAAACATAATCATAATATTTTGGGTAAAAGGAAAAAAGGAAACTGGAGACTTTTAATAAATAAATATTAGACCCCAATAATATACCGAGTAATATACCAAATCTAACATAAAAAAGTAATAATTTGAAACCTGTATAAATCTTTCATGTTTTATCATAAATATTTGAAGATTGCAAGGTTCTTTGGATGGAGAAAACCGAGGAGAAAACGCACTATCAAATTTGACATTACTATTACCCAAGCTATTACCTATTATGACACTTTTATACCTATAGTGATATTTTACCGTGGTATCTAGTTTCAGTTTATCAAAATAGGTAGATTCTATTTTGATAAACTGGATATTCAAAGGTTTTTGCTTTGAAATTTCGTTTTCTATTAACAAAAATCGAATGAGGCACGTCTAAAGGCTGTTCATGACTTGCAGCCTTGTTTTAGCCGAAAGCTCTTAAATATTATTTATGTAGGTATGCAGAAAAAGGTAAGTAAACTGCAATTTCATATTTGATTTAAAAAAAAAATTGAGTAATACACATTATCAGTCATGATAGTCGTGCTTAAAGTAATATCAGCTTGTAGGAGGTATTGTATTAGGCCAATTACGTTTCAAACTACATATATAAAAAAGATAAATTTACAAAACACAAGTTTTTGTTATATTTTTTCAAGATTTTTGCATCTAAAATGTCTACTTAACTGTGAAATTTTAAAAGAAATTGCACATTTCAATATACGCCTGTAAATAAGTTAAGACCACTTTTGATGACGTCACGTGTAAGCCGTCTGGCCTTGTTGTAGGAGGTATTGACTGAATGCCGGCCGGTTGAAAAATCAAGTGAAACTGAGCAAAGTTGTAAAAGTATTTTCATAGAAGGAAATTGAAAAAAAATTTGCTATACCTTTATCATTTTTAGGTGATACCACTGTTGCTATCTCAGAATCTAACAATAATTTAACAACACTGCATCTTGAAAAGGCATCAATAATGGCAACTTTCTAATTTAATCAACTTTGTAGCTTTGACCGTTTCAAAGATATCAATAATAGTGGAATTACCTAAAATTTATTTAAAATTATATAATAATATAATACTTCGGAATCTCATTTTTACTACACTTCTTTGGTTTCATGAAAGTGATTTTTCAAGGCCAAGTTAGGACATAGTTTATGTTTTCGTCTCGCGTTACGGCATTTTTGTATCGTTGATTGGACGACTAGCCAAAACTAACCAAATGTATTAAAATTGATTGTACCGTATCGGCACCAGCACCGGTTCAAATGACTACAATAAGCTGCTGAGACTAAGTGAAACTAACCAAAACTTGATTCGACGATTAACCAAAACTAACAAAATCTATTAAAATTGATTATAACGTATCGTAACAGGTTCAAATTACTAAAATAAGTTGATACTAACTGAAGCTAACCGAAAGTTGATTGGAGGACTAACTCAAACTAACCAAATCTATTAAAATTGATTATAACATATCGGAACAAATTCAAATAATTAAAATAAGTTTAGACTAAATGAAACTAACCGAAAGTTGTTGACGAATAACCCAAACTAACCAAATCTGTTAAAATTGATTTTAATGTATCCTGAAAAGCTTGAAATGACTAAAATAAGTTGAGAATAAGTACAGCTAACCGAGAGTTGATTGAACTACTAACCCAAACTAACCAAATCTATCAAAATTGATTATAACGTATCGGATGACTAAAAGAATTTAAGACTAAGTGAAACTAACCGAAAGTTTATTGAAAAACTAACTTAAACTAAAAAAATCTATTAAAATTGATTATAACGCATCGGAATCGGTTCAACTGATTGATATAGTTAAGACTAAGTGAAACAAACCGAAAGTTGAATGGAGGACTAACCTAAACTAACCAAATCTATTAAAATTGATTATAATGTATCGGAACCGCATTAAATGACTAAAATAACTTAAGAATAAGTAACACTAACCGAAAGTTGGATCGATGACTAACCCAAACTAACCAAATCTATTAATATTGATTATAACATATTGGAACCGCTTTAAATGATTGAAATAAGTTGAGAAAAAGTGAAACTATCCGAAAGTTGAATCGACGACTAGACCAAAGTAACCAAATCTACTAAAATTGATTATAAAGTATCTGAACCGGTTCTAATGACTAATATAGGTTGAAACTAAGTGAAACTAACCAAAAGTTGATTAAACGACTAACCGGATTAGGTTTGTTAGTTCGGGTTAATCGTCGATTCAACTTTCGGTTAGTTTCACTTAGTCTCAACATATTTCAATGATTTGAACCGGTTCTAAGACGTTATAATCTATTTTAATACATGCTATTAGTTGGGTTAGTCACCAAATCACCTTTCGGTTAGTTTCTCTTAGCCTTGACTTATTTTAGATATTTGAACCGGTTCCGATACGTTATAACCAATTTTAATAGATTTGGTTATTTTGGATTAGTCATGCAATCAACTTGCGTTAAACTTCAAGTAGTTTCAACTTATTTTAGTCATTTGGACCGGTTCGGATACGTTATAATCAATTTTAATAGGTTTGGTTAGCTTGGGTGAGTTGTTGATTCCTCTTTCGGTTAGTTTCACTTATTCTCAACTTATTTTAGTTATTTAAAGCGGTTCCGATACCTTATAATAAATCCTAATAGATTTGGTTAGTTTGGGCTAGTCGTCCAATCAACTTTCAATTAGCTTCACATAGTTTCAATTTATTTTAGTCACTTGAACCGGTTTCGATCCGTTATAATCAATTTCAATAAATTTGGTTAGTTTGGGGACGACTACAATCAACTTTCGACTAGCTTCACTTAGTTTCAATTTACTTTAGTCATTTGAACCAGTTCCGATACGTTATTGGGAAATTGTCATATCTTAGCAACTAGTAAAGATAAAATTTTTGACAATAGGGATTGCACTAAATTTGGCACGCCCAATTTATTGCAACAAAAATAAATTGGGTATTTAATTTAAAATAACAAAATTACTGTGTGTAGCTCAAAACTGAGACATCTGACAACAGTGTCGATATCACTGTTTAATTCTGCATGACCAAAAACCCCCTGGTATCAAATTTTTTAAACGCAGCTCAAGCGGGTTTAAAGATATTTAAGAGCTGCATTTCTTTTTACTAAGCAATAAAGATTGCTCACTGCTCAGCAAACTTTCAGTGGGGTGATATGTAAATATTATGAAAAATTTTCAAAATAGCAGAAAGAAAACGTATAGTAAATAATTATGCCAATATTTTATAGAAATAGCTTCTAAGTAACATACCTCTTGTTCGTTTGTGTCCAGTTGCTATATGAGCAGCTGCAATAATGCAAAAAGATCCTCCGTTTTAAAATAATATCGAAAATTTCCATCCTCTGTTCCTTTGGGCTTTTCAATTAACTTTTGACATTCCCCAATTGTTATGTTATCATACCTCTTTAGTCTTCTATATTGTTTGAACGACAAGGGCATTTTGCTATATTTCAAGCGGTTCGCTTCTTTCACTTCTCGGACGATCTCTTCATACCGTTCATTCGTAAAATAGTCACTCGGATCATTGCTGTAGCGACTTCGCTCAATAACATAGACATAACTTCACTCGAAGGCAGTCGGAAACACATTGACAAGCCTAGACAAGAAAGATCTGTTTATGAGCTCTCTAAATCATCCAGAACGCATCGTGGCCGTTTGAGCATTGTCCACGACGCGTCGTGGTCAACAAGAACGGACACAAAGCGAAAAATTATGTCGTTTCGGTATTAGGTCGTTCAGCACTGTCCACAATGCGTTGTGGCCGTTTTTTTCGCTCAATGATCGTTTTCGATGTTTGGGCGTAACATATATATACACTGTGGGCAAAATTAAATTGGAACCCTCTTTAATGCTTAATAACTTTTTTATTTTCAAAGGATTTTTTATCATTTTAGGATATGTTATGGCCTAAGGTATTGGGATTAAAAAGAATTTTGCAAAGACGATCTACTTCAGTGGCGTACAGAAAAGAGAGCATTTTTCAAAACCAATGTTTTTCAGGTCGTTGCAAAAATCGGCCAAATGAAATAAAGATGTAAAAATGGGCAAAAAAGATTTGAAAGGGTTCGGAATATGGACCATTAAAAGACCAGGTCAATACAAGCAAAATTAAAATTGATACTTTAATTTTGATAAAACCATGTGTTGTAGGCCAAGTTAAATTGGACCTTTTTAATGCTTAATGACCTTTTATTTTCAAAGGATATTTTATCATTTTTTGGTATGTCATGGCCTAAGATATTAGAGCCAAAAAGAAATTGGTAAAGCGGGTCTACTTCAGTGGCGTATATTAAAATTTAAAATTATTATTTTTTTATTTTAAAAATGTTATGTAGATTCGAAATTTCTGTACGCCAATGAAGTAGACCCGCTTTGCAAAGTTTGCTTTGATTCTAATGTCTTAGGCCATAACATATCCAAAAATGATAAAAAATCCTTTGCAAATATAAAGTCACTAAGCATTAAAAAAAATCCAATTTAATTAATTTTCTTGAAAACTTTTTTATTTTCAGAGGTTTTTTTTTTATCAGTTTTGGATATGATATGGTCTAAGGTATTAGGATTAAAAAGAACTTTGCAAAGAGGCTCGACTTCAGTGGCGTACAGAAAAGTGGGTATTTTCCAAAACAATGTATTTCAGGTCGTTGCAATAATCGACCAAATGATATAAAAATGTAAAAATTGGCAAAAAAGCGGTTCGGAGTATTGATTATTAAAAAACCAGGTTACTACAAACAAAATTAAAATTTATACTTTAATTTTGGTAAAGCCTTGTCTCGTGGGCCAAATTAAATTGGATCATTTTTTAATGCTTAGTGAATTTATTTGCAAAGGATTTTTTTATCAGTTTTGGATATGTTATGGCCTAAGACATTAGAATCAAAGAGAACTTTGCAAACCGGGTCTACTTCATTGGCGTACAGAAAATTTGAATCTACTTAAAATTTTTAAAATTAGAAAAAAAAATAATTTTAATGTACGCCACTGAAGTAGACCCGCTTTACAAATTTCTTTTTGAATCTTTGGCGCTGCGTTACACCGTATACCCCGGCGTATAAGGCAGGGTCTACCGACGCCTTACTGAAGAGTCCAATAGGTAGACCCGGGACGAAACGCAAAATCGGTGCAACAGCGCGCCAAAAATCTAATATTTTAGGCCATGAAATCCAAAAATTATAAAAAATCCTTTGAAAATAAAAGGTCATTATGCATTAAAAAAGATCCAATTTAACTAGGCCCACAAGACATGGTTTTTCCAAAATTAAAGTATTAATTTTTATTTTTGTTTGTATTGACCTAATTTTTTAATGGTCAATATTCCGAACTCTTTCATATCTTTTTTGCTCATTACTCCATCTTTATTTCATTTGGCCGATTTTTGCAACGACCTGAAATACATTGGTTTTGAAAAATACCCCCTTTTCTGAGCGCCACTGAAGTAGACCGTTTTTGCAAAGTTCTTTTTAATCCCAGTACCTTAGGCCATAACATATCCAAAAATGATAAAATATCCTTTGAAAATAAAGGGTCGTTAAGCATTAAAAAAGGATCCAATTTAACTTGGCCTACAAGTCATGGTTTTATCAAAATTAAAGTATCAATTTTAATTTTGTCTGTATTGACTTGGTTTTTTAATGGTCAATATTCCGAACCCTTTCAAATCTTCTTTGCCCATTTTTACATCTTTATTTCATTTGGCCGATTTTCGCAACGACCTGAAATACATTGGTTTTAAAAAATACTCCCTTTTCTGCACGCCACTGAAGTAGATCGTCTTTGCAAAGTTCTTTTTAATCCCAATACCTTAGGCCATAACATATCCAAAAACGATAAAAAATCCTTGGAAGTTAAAAAGTTATTAAGCATTAAAGAGGGTTCCAATTTAATTTTGCCCACAGTGTATATATATATATATATATATACAGGGTGATTCATGAGGAAACGTCAATACTTCAGGTACGTATTCAGGCCCCAAAAATAAACATAAAAGTCTATATAAACATGTGTCCGCGAGGCCTTCGTTTTCAAGATACAGGGTGTTAAAGTTTTTATTTAATTTTTCCATTTTCTAAATAAAATCTATGAAAATGTAAATATTGTAGTGAAACTTGATATCCGGGGGTTTTTTGGTATGACGAATTCTAATCCAATCTTAGTATAGCTCTTACTTGTAGGGGGCGCCACCTACATGACTTTCTACTTTTTTGAACAATCACAACTTTTTGGTATGACCCCGTATTACATTTTTAAGTAAAATGTATTATTCCTTTGTCATTTTTACATCAAAAAGATATACTTGTTAAGAGTTGATACGAGCAACCGTTTTCGAGATATTTGGATTTAAAACAATTTCGATGCATGTGATTTTTTATCCCAAAATTTTAAAAGTT
>JAEQML010068027.1:0-18595 GCA_016904865.1 Pissodes strobi | reverse complement strand
CGTAGAACAACGTCGCGACGCACAAGAGAGCCGTGGCCAGCGGGGCCATCGTCGTGGTGCACCGGGTCCTGGAGATGCGACCGCGCGCGCTGCTTCATCCGCCCGAGACGCGACTGAACTGTGGAGGCGGCGCCCGCCGGAGACTGCACCGAGTGAGATTGTTATATTATGTGAAGGAGGCCCGTGATTCGGCCGAACAGGCCGGAAGCTGAAACGTATACCTGTTTTATTTTTGCTTCTAAATATCTGTTGCTTTGTCGTGTTTTAGCCTTGCTCCCGAGCTCGTACTGTAGTATTTTATTTTGCATTTTAAAAGTCCCTCTTAACTCCGATCCACATATAAATATTTAAAACTATGTGATGCAGTCAAAAGCCTTACTTAAGTTACAAAATAGGATGACACCATATTTATAAAAATACAGCTTTTAAAAAATAGGTCAGAACTTAGCAGCCGATTATTGCCAAACTGCAGTAACAAAAGAGCATGTTTTCCAAAGCCATGCTTCGTCCAATGGGAGATGCCATCAGAGGCGTTACTTCAATGCAGCCATTTAGTGTGTAATTCTTTGATATCACGTTAGCTATTAATTTAGAAAATAACTTTAAACACAGTCAAAAATGAAGGTTTTAAAAATATGTATTAGTATTTAGTATACCTATAGGGTGCTTCAAAAAAGTGAATAATTCAACTTTTGCTAAATAGGTTATTATATATGTTTATCGGAAATCGGTTCCTCTATTTCATTTCTATTCGATCCTAAAATATTCTTTTGATCGATTTCGGCGTTGCCAAGATATAACTTTTTCCTCAAATTTTTCGGGTCGTCACAATTAATTATTTGCCGACTATTTTATTTATTTATTTAAATTTAGTACAGTGCAGGCATTGCCCAGATGGTAGATCACGTGACTTAATCTTCTTCTTCCTATCACGCCCTCTCCTCACGAAGGTTGGCGATCCATATGGCTAACATTGTCCTGGATACAGCAGCTCTAAATATCTCAGTCGAAGTGCACCCGAACCATCTTCCAAGGTCCTTCAACCAGGAGTTCTGACGCCTTCCAACAGATCTTCTTCCATGAATCTTTCCTTCAATTATCAACCTCAGTAATTCGTATTTTTCGCCTCTCATGATATGGCCTATGTATCTTGTTTTTCTCTCTTTAATGATGGTCAATAACTCTTTGGACTTTTTCATTCGTCTTAAATACATATTCGTTTGTAACTCGGTGAATCCATGAACTACGAAGCATGCGGCGATATACATACCCAAGAGAGCCTCGATCCTTCTCTCAGTTATCCGATCGAGAGTTTAGCCCTCACAACCGTACAGTACTACACTGAAGATATACCACCTGACCATGCGCATTCTGAGCTCCAAGCTCAAATCAAGACTGGTGAAAAACTGCTTCATTCTGGTGAAAATTTTCTTGGCTTGCTCAATTCTAGAACGTATCTCCCGCTTCGGGTCGCACAGCGAGTTGATTATGGTGCCAAGATATTTGAAGGATGATATCTGTTCGATATTTCTGCCATTGATCAAAAACGTTTCGGTGATATGTGCCTTGGAGAAAACGATCAATTTGGTCTTGGAAATGTTCATGTGTAGTTCGAATGGTTCGCTGTGTTGTGTAATCTGGTCCATCATTTCTTGCAAGTCTGATTTGTTTTCGGCTAGGACCACGGTGTCGTCTGCGTATCTTATATTAATGATGCGGACTCCATTCACTTTAATACCTCCCATATCTTCCAATAGAGCTTCTCTGAAAATGGCCTCCGTGTAAATGTTAAACAGGAGCGGAGACAAAATGCACCCCTGCCGTACTCCCTTCCCTATTGACACAGCATCAGAAGTGTCCCTCCCTACTCTCACCTCCACAGTTTGGTTCCAGTAGAGTTGTGCTATAATTGTAATGTCTCTCTTGCCAATCCCGGTTGCTGATAATAGGTTTGTTCTAGCAGCGATTTCAAACCAAAGCCAAGCCATCCGGAGTTTGCGCATTGCAATATAAGTGACACTTAAATCGCTATGCGCAAACTCCAGATGGCTTGGCTTTGGTTTGGTTTGGGTTTAAATCGCTGCTAGAACAAACCTAATATTTCTAGCATTCTTCTGATGCCTGACGCAATCAAATGCTTTACGATAGTCAATGAAACAAGCGTATACATCTATGTTCATGTCCCTACATCTCTGTGTTAGCGCGTTCAGGGAAAAGAGAGTTTCTCTAGTGCCGAGTCCACTCTGAAATCCGAATTGAGTGTCACTTATTTGTTCTTCGCATTTCTTATAAATCCGTGTATGGATTATTCTTAGGAATACTTTAAGGACGTGGGACATCAGACTAATCATGCGGTAGTCATCACACTGAGAGGAGTTTGACTTTTTTGGAATCGCCACGAAGGTAGACTTGAGCCATTCAGAAGGGATTTTTCCTGCACTCTAGGACTTTGCCTTCTTGGTTTGCGATAATTTTGAGCACCTCTGCATGTGTTTTACCTGATCCTGTGGCTTTTCTGTTTTTCTGAATTTTTATTGCGTGGATGACTTCGCTTTTTGTAATAGTAGGTCCCCTCTCTCTGTCATCATCCACCTCCGTGGCAGACTGCGGCCGGTCATCATCTAACAGTTCCTCTACATAGTTCGTCCTTCTTTTTAATTTTTCTTCGATCCCAGTTATGATTTCATTATTGGCAACTCTGAGGATTCCCACCTGATTTTTCCTCCCTAGTCCTGTCAGCTTTTTTACCTTCTTGTGCACATTGAAGGAATCATGTTTTTGCTGCAGTAATTCAATTTCTCGGCATTTCTCGGACAGATACAACTCCCTTGCTTCTCTACACTTCCACCTCACGGTCCTGTATATCTCCTTATACTTCAACGGTACTCCCTTGCACTTCCTTCTCTCCGTCATGAGTTCCAGAATTTCCTCTGTCATCCATTCCTTTCTCTTTTTGTTTTCCTTATACCGGCCAATATCCTGCTCCTGAACCTTCACTATGATATTCTTTATTTCATCCCACGTATCTCGAAGGAAACCTAAAAAACAAGTACCTCCAACCGAGCAACTCTCTCGAAACTTGTAAAAACCTACTATCCTCGCAAGAAACAACCACTTGTGGGAACAAACACTGAGGAGTCCCAATTTGGAGCCCCACCTAATAAAGCAAGTAAAATATGGATATTTATTTCCAAAGTCTCAAATATAGTCACTGAAGAGAATATTCAAACATATGTGGCTAAACACTCAAATTCCAAACAAGAAGACATAGAGGTAAAAAAGTGCAGACCCAAACAAGAAAAATCAGGTAAACTACGATTCATGGTTGGAGTGACTCCTCAACTAAAAGAAATTGTCTATAATCAATCATTCTGGCTCAAAGGAGTAGGCTTTGAAAGGTTTGACTTTGCACGGGGCCGTAATTTTTTAGACAACCAGGACCAGAGAGAAAGCCAAACCTAGGCAACCAAAATCACATAGAGCACAAGGTGTACCATATCAATATCCAAAGTCTTAACAACAAAATTGTGGAATTTGAAGTTTTATTAGATGAGATTTTACCTGGTATCCTGTGCATTACTGAACACTGGTACAAGGAAGACTCCATACAAACAGTTGGTCTACTAAACTACTCGCTTTGTAGTTCTTTTTCAAGATCATGTAGTAGAGGCGGAGGAACTGCAATTTTCTGCAAAAAGGACATTAAACCAAGTAATTTGAATTTAGGTATTCTACCAATCGAAACGCATTTTGAATTTTGTGCATCTCAATTTAAATTTTTAGATAAACTTCTAATTTGTATTTGTATTTATCGATCACCATCAGGTGATATTAACATTTTTCTTAATTGTCTGCACTCTTTATTAGATTTAATTTACAGAAATGACAAATATTTGATAATCTGTGGAGATTTTAACATAAATTTTCTAGGATCTAGTCAGGAAGCCAATGACGTAGTTCAGATGTTAACGAGTTATGGGCTTGAGTCACAACTAGACGAAGTAACCAGGTGTGGTCGTTTCTCTGGAAGCCAGATCGATAGCATATTTACCAATATTGACAAAGAATTCTCATCATGCAAGGTACACATCACTAACATATCTGATCATTTTGGGCAAATTTTTAAGTTTAACTCTCTTAAACAAAATGAGCCACAAAAAGTGCTAAGCAAGCGTTTATTTTCACAAGACAATATACAATATTTCGTCAGTCTCTTAGAGAGGGAGTCCTGGGATAATGTAATAAATTCTAGTGATGTAGAAGAAAAATTTATTGCTCTTAGTAACATTTTTAACTACTACTTTGAACTCTCTTTTCCGAAACAACAATTTTATCCAAAAAACAATGCCAACACTTGGGTAAATAGGGAAATTAAAAACTACTCTGAATATATTAAAGACATCTATGTATGGTACAAAAAGACAAACTCCCCTATTACATACGAACATTACAGAAATGAACGCAAATTATATAGGCAGTATATTTCCAATTTTAGAACAGCTGTTCATGATAACAAAATTAGTAACTCTCAGAACAAGTCTAAAACAACCTGGAACATTCTGAATTTGCAGTCAAATAAAAATAAAGTTAAATTACCATGTGAAATAAAAACTGATTCAAGCCAGGTTATATCCGGACCAAACGAAATAGCAAACCTCTTTTCACGGCAATTTTTTTCTTTGCCTAGCTGCAACAATATACTTTTTCTTCAAACGTCAGTAAATCCGGCATTACTCGACTGTGTAGGCGGCCGTGAAGTTTCGTTTTTCCTCCGCCGGAGCTTTACTTTTCACTTTTCTGCCGGCGGAGGTAAAAGTGTTGTCATAGCAACATAGATACAATACAAACAAACAACAAAATAAGCGTCAACAACTCAAGATTTATTAAACTACAATTTGTATTTATCACTCAATTTGTGACACTGCATTTCTAAAAATCACTAATTTAGGAACAAATTGGTTATTATTTAATCGAACTTACTCAATAACTGCTTATCAATACGGAATTAAAACGCAATCGGAGACGCAATCTTAAAAAAATAATTATTGTTGACAGTGTCCACTGACAGCTTTATGTTACATTACTATAGCAACAACCTGTGCCTATTCACCGACACCGGTCAGCGGCCTTGCGAACCCACTTATCTTTAATAATAATTGGATATTATTACTATTAAAAAGAGATGTTTTTGCATTAATTTGTCGACATTTGAAGAAAAAACAGCATATTTTATTTGGAGGAAAAGTTACTTTTCATGGCTTGCTCTCTATTACCAGCCTCACTCCGTTCGCCTGTTAAACACGAGCGCGCCATGAAAAGTATCACTTTTCCTCCATATAAAATAATATACTATTGTTCTATAGATAATGTTTGCCATCAGACTATCTTTCTCTTTCCTACATCAGTGAATGAAATCTTTAACTTGATCAACAACTTACCAAATAAAAGGTCAAGTGGTCAAGATGATGTGCCCATTTTTCTATTAAAGCAAGTCTCCAAAACTCTGAGTAAACCTTTAAGCAACATTATAAATAAAAGCTTTGAAACTGGTATTTTTCCAGATTCTCTTAAGAAAGCAAAAGTCATACCAGTTTACAAAAAAGGAGATTCCCAATTAATCTCAAATTACAGGTCAATCTCATTGCTGCCTTCAGTGTCAAAGATCTTTGAAAGATCAATTTACACAAGGCTCATGAACTTTATTCAGAACAATAATATTTTTTCAGAGTGTCAGTTTGGATTTAGACCCAAAATGTCAACCCAGTTAGCAATCTTTAAAACATTAGAATTTATTGTAAATTGCATCGATCAAAATAAAAAAGTGGCAGGTCTCTATTTTGAACTTTCAAGGGCCTTTGACACTGTTAACCACAAGTTGTTGCTGGATCGATTGGAGAGGTGCGGACTTAGAGGTCTATGCTTAAAGCTAATAGACTCATATCTCTCAAACCGAGAGTATACCATTGCTCTTGATTATGAGGATCAACATTTTTTCTCGGATCCAATTCTGACTGCAGTAGGAGTTCCACAAGGGTCAATCCTTGGACCTATCCTATTCCTCTTGTATGTTAATGGTCTTAGTGACCACATACCAGCACAAAAAATCTGTCAGTATGTTGATGACACCTCCATTATTCTTGCTAATTCCTCTATATCCGATCTTGCTGCAAATTGTGGTGTGAACAGAGTGGGCTTGAGCTTAATGTAAGTAAAACTGGTTTGCTAGCCTTTCAGAAACAAAATATAGAGCAACAGGAGTCGCTATATGTGGTGTTGGATGGAAAATCGATTCCATCTCTAAAAAACATAAAGTTTTTGGGGATTCATTTGGACCCTCCACTAAACTGGGATCATCAAATTTTAATCATGGAAAGCAGACTTAATAGCATGTGTGCACTTATCCGCAGGTTAAAAGACCAGCTGTTTGTGAAGACTGTCAAACTTTTCTATTTGTCAAATATTCAGCCTATAATTACATACAGTATTTTGTTTTGGGGATCCTCTAGGAAGGCTCAAAACATATTTGTTGCCCAAAAGAGAATAGTAAGATGCATCTATGGTATTACACCTACAACTTCATGTCAGCCCTATTTCTCGAAATTAGGCATATTAACTGTCCCCTCTCTTTATTTTTATGAGCTTGTGATTTTTGTCAAAAATAATCTAGCTCTATTTAAAACAAACAGAGATCAACACTCAAACATGTCAATGGAAACCAGAGGTGGATGTGACCTTGCAGTTCCTACATAGATCTACTTTTTTCCAGAAGGGACCAGTATATCAAGCTATTAAAGCTTATAACTCGTTACCTGTTGAACTACGACAGATGAAAAATTTATCAACTTTTAAAAACAAGGTAAAAACATTTTTGGAGGCAAAACTGTACTATTCTTTTAAATTTCAGTAGGTGATAAATATTATATTGTCATATCTAGTAAATATTAGTACCCACATGTATATTAACTTATCTTGACGTTGCTTTTCATTGAAAAATGTTTTGTTGGCAATAAAAGATTATTTATTATTTATTTATTTATTTATTCTGTATCTAGTTGTTCTGGTATCGCAATTTCTTCTAAGTCCCTCTCAAGTTTTAGGCCTATTCTTGTTTGGAATTCTATGTCGTTAAGCTTCTCCAAATCTATTTATTTATTTGAAGTGTTGTGTTTTAACTTTGTGAAGCGTTTCATTATGAAGTCCATAACAACCGGGTTGTGGTCGCTACTGACATCTGTTCCGGGATAGGTTTTTACTGATTTAACGTACTTTTTGATTTCGAGGCCAGCCATTATGTAATCTATCTGATTCCGTATTATTCTTTTATGATTGTCTGCAGGTGATATCCAGGTATGTAAGCGTCTGGGATGTTGTTTAAAGAAAGTATTGGAGATGAAAAGATTATACTCATCACAAAACTGAGAGTTTCTCTCATCGAGACCGAAAGCCCCGACAGCCCCGCCCGCCATCTGCATCACATCCAACTTTAGCATTTAGATCTCCCGTGATTATTGAGTCCCATTTTAGTGAGTTTCATCACCTCTTCCACCTTGCTATGAAATTCTTCAATGTCTGCATCCTGTCATTGGTTGGCGCGTATGTATGACGTTCATAATACGATGAGATGTCTGAAGTTTCATCAGTATGACCCGATCATTGAGAGGTACATAATCCACAACGGCCCCTTCTATCTCGTTCCTGATAAGTATAGCCGTTCCGTATCTATGAGCATTATAGGATCCTCCAGAGTAGTAGATATATCCGTTGTTGGTTTTTATTTTACCCGATCCGCGCTATCTGACTTCGCTGAGACCTGGAATATCGATGTTGATCCTGTTCATTTCTTTTTCCACATTCGCAAGTTTCCCTGCCATGAAGAGACTGCATATGTTCCATGTCGCAATGCGTATTGTCTTGTTGTATAGTCTGATCTTGTCATTTTGATTAATGGACGACGACGGGGGGATTCTTAGCACCCTCTCCTCACTTAAGAGGTGCCCCGGACTGAGGGCCCTTACTGTGTTTTCTTCAGCCATTAAGATTGTTTGGAAACGATAGTGCAGTAAGAGTTCCGTTTCTATTCTGCACCGCAGTGTGGAGACCATTCTGCAGAGTACTCCAATGCAGACGACGTAAAGGCCTATCTTCGGGAGAATGGGGTTTAAAATGGTTTTGTAGATAAACTTCGCACCAAGAATCAAAAGTCCATGAGCTCTTTTAAAATAGGTATACCTCAGGACAAAGAAGAAGAAGTTATGACTGCTGACTTCTGGCCAAAAGGGCTCTACATAAACAGGTTTTTAAACCTGAGACGTCTAGCATCTCACCAAAAACCAAGAGAGCAGATAGCAAGGCCCAGAAGTTCCTAAATAGGCACTGCATATTACATCAAAATCTGCAGTCAATAACCACAGCTCATGACTCTCTTCAAGAACTCATTAACACTGAAAAAGAGTGTCTAGCTGTGTGTGTTAGTGAGCACTGGAAAATCGAGGAGCAGTTACCAGCTTACCATTTCTTGGGGTACCAGCTCACATCATCTTTCTGTAGAGACAGAGGATATGGAGGTACGGCTATCTATTTGAAAAGGGAAGTTGAATAAGAATACAGGATTAGAGAAGACTTAATTGCATTTTCTGAAGAAGGTACTTTTGAATGTTCTGCTATTGAAATAAATGTAAACTCAAGGAAAATTTTAATATTGTCTGTATATCGTACCCCATACAGCACGTCCAGTTCAAATTACGTCTCTACAACATATACACGTGAGAAACAAAATATGTTATGATGAAACTAATTGTTGATCTAGTACTCGTACACATATGAGATACAGCTATGTTTATGTTGATAGAATTATGTGATATAATGTTTAATAATTGTATACCGTATGCACTTAAGATTCTAAACATTTTTATATAACGTAAAGAAGGATCATTAGAATGTTAATATTTGACGTCCGTACATGATGCCTACGAGGTTTAAGTCATATGTATGTGTGATGCTTTATGCAATATTTGTACCTACTGCATACACCACGTAAAAGTGCGATATACACACATGATACAAAGAACTATATATACACTCTTTAGTTGTGTCTTGTCGTATCTACATTCTACCATTCAAGAAGCACGGCACAGTGCGCGCGCAAGCGTCAGCGTGAGCATACCGGGCATGTGTATCCTCTTTCCTCTATAAAAGTGGGGTAGTACATCCACATCATATAGCAGCCATTTTTGTTTTATCATTTGGGAAGACGCGGAAGTGTGTGTCTCTGTGCACTTTGAAACGGATTATAAGGTATAGTAAAAATTGATAAATACTTTATTACTCCTAGGTACCATTAATATTGGAGCTACAATGTTTAATAATATTTATAACCCAAACTAACCCTATGCACCTAAGATTTGGAATGTTATTGAAATTTAACGTCCGTATAGGTCCCTACATGATGCTTACAATGGTTTAATGTAATTTGTTGGATTTCTACCTAACATTTTTATGTACCTATAATAACGTAAAGTTAATTGAGTCGTTAGAATTTTGAAATTTAACGTTCGTACAGGATGCTGACAAAGCTTAAATCATTAGTGTGGTGCTTATGACTGTAAGTAAAATTTTGTGTATAACCACGTAAAAGTAATAGTACAGTGTAATAGCATACACTCTGCAGTTGTGTGTTGTCGTTTTTACATTCGAGGGAGATGGAACAATGCCAGCGCAGAGCGTTAGCATGCTGGCCATTTGTATCTCATGTGGTAGCAGAGGTAGTAGTTATTTTACCATTTGTAAAGTTCTGGGGTGGTATGCACTTTCTTATTATAGAATACCTAGGCGGTCATGGAAATCCAGTAACGATTATCGCTACACTGATTTTTGATACAAAAATTTTCAACACGCTTTGATGCATGTCAATTTAAGGTTCTTTTTTTTATCAAACCGTAACTGCCCAATTTTATTATTTTTGGAACACTTTAAATCAATAAAGTGTTAAAAATATATCACGGAAATAGCAAACCAGAGTCTTGTTCTTTATTTTTGTCTAATGTTGTAAAGGAAAACGTGGAACTCGTAAATAATGGAATTATAGATTCAGGAATTACATATAAAATCGTAATGGATGCTTACATTTGCGATGCACCGGCACCGGCTCGTTCATATATAGCTCAAAGGCCACACTGGGTATGGATGCTGTAAGAAATGCACAATCAAAGGTCATTGGGTATTACGGCGTATAATGTTCTGCACATTTACTTTTATTAAATTAGAAAGTGAACATCCTTCAGAGTATTTACAGTTACAATCATAACAATTGATCTTTTGTGCTCAGCTTATAGGTACCTTTTTGTATTATTGCAGTGACTTTATGAAAGACTCTTGTCCAATACCCAATTTGCCAAATTTGAGTTCCAAAACGACGTGGCGGTCTGCGAATGGTTACGACAAGCAACCAATCGACTGGAGGATTTTTTTTTGTTTCAAAAAACGAAGAATGGCTGAAAAGAGAGCTGCTGAGCTGCAACAAAGGCTGGCAATGTATAGCATAAAATATATTTGCGTTTTTACTATGTTATTTGAATATTTTCAATACATTTTAATATTCTTGTAAAAGTTCTGTCATTTTCTAGTGTTTTCCTACTTCTGCTTTGTGTTGCACCAATTGATAGCGTTCCGTAGTAGTAACTATATAAAGTGAGCGGCTAAAATATGGAACAAATTCGTTTCAAAATCAGGTATTGATCTTTTAGAAAAATGCTCCAACACGTCCATTATAATTTTTTGTTCTGCTTTTTTGCTCTAAAAAAAAATTATGCAGGTTGTGTCAAAAAGCAGATTTGACATCAAACTTAATTTATTTTTAAATGGAACACTATTGCTTAAATTCCAATTTTGAATTGTTCGTCAAATTCTAGGCATAATTCATGTAGCATGAACCTATACCCAATATCTAACTGTTTTGGAGATATTGAAGTTGCCATCAATCGATAGGCTATTAAAAATTAAGACAGGAAAGTGCTACAGTATGCTACGTGAATTATACATAGAATTTGACGCCGAATTCAAAATTGGATTTTAAAAAATAGTGTTTCATTTAAAAAAAAAATTGACATCAAATCTACTTTTTTGAAATACCCTGTATATTTTCTTTTTGATGCAAAAAAAAACGGAACAGACATTATAATTGACGTGATCGAGCATTTTTCTAAAAAGTCAATACCTGATTTTTAAATGAATTTGTTCTATATTTTAGCCGCTCTTTGATATTATGTGGAAAGAAAAAAAAAACAAAATACCTGTTTTGAGAACGAATAAAGGTCAGGCGGCAAAACTTTTATTTTCCTGAAGTAGCTCATGAAAAATTGGTTTCTTTGACAGGGCGTATACATGGGGCGACGGAGCTACATATACACGGAATAGTAAATAGTATATTTACGTTCAAATTGAGAAGGACAAATACCATGTGTAAGCAGAGTTTAAGCATAATACACAATCACTGTGCAGCCGATAACACACTGTGGATCACTTAAGTTGTGTATATGTAAATGGTATACTGTGGCTACATTGTGAGGCGGACGTTTAACCTTTGTGCATACGTGTGTACCTGAAATGTGTAAACGTAGCACATTTACATCATAGAATTGTGCAACCCTGTGTCTGCATCTAGATACATCATCACAATGCGAACACATCGTGATCTTGATTTGGTGTGCTGTATGGGACATTAGTAAATACTCGCAGTTTTTTAATTAAAATGGAGTCTGTGTTAAGTATTCTGTTAAATGAAAATTGTATTTGTTTTGTTGCAGGTGATTTTAATCTTGATGTTTTGAATTTTAGGGATAACCATGCGAAAGATTTTGTTTTACTATTGGAATCATTCCATTTTAAACCATCTGTTCTGGAATACACAAGAGTGAGTGAAGATTCAAGGACTTGCATTGACAATATCTATACCAATCATCTGTCTTTTGAAGCCGAGGTGGTAAGCACTCATATATCTGATCATTTTGCACAATTTTTTTTTTAATTTACCTGTGGGAAATTCTATAAATGGGGAGAATAAAAATGTCAGTAAACGTATATCAAACAAAAATAACTTTAAATATTCACTGTCCATTCAGGGTTGAGAATCTGTGTATTCTGTTTCTGAAGCCCTTGTGGACTGCCAGTGGGAATGCTTTATGAAAATCGTGGGGCCAATTTTTGATGAGACTTTTCCAATTGTATCAATTCGAGAAACACAAAGGGCAAAAAAGGGTAATTTCTTCTCCAGAGGTTGCTGCTTGCAAGGGAGAACTGGATATTTTACTGGTGCTTAGCAGGGTAAATAATGAGTATGTTCAGGCTTATAGGGCGAAAAAACGTCAGTACAACAGTCTTCTCAGGGAGGTGAGAGGTGCTCAATATGCAGAGCGAATTAGTAATAGTGAAAATCGATCAAAATGTGTTTGGCAAATTGTTAATGTACTAAATGGTACAAATGGGCCTCATATTGACCACACCTCACAGATTCCGGGAAATCCTGAGATAATTTGCTCGAATTTTAATAGATTTATACTTGATGCTGCGTCGAGTCTAATAAATTCCTTTCTCATGTAGAATTCCCTTTAATAGTAAATCGTTCTTCTTGACACCAGCTACACCACATGAGATTATTACAACTATATCCAAATTAAAAAACAAAAAAAGTGCAGGTTACCGTGCATTTATGTCCATGACCCTGTAGCATTCTTATCGAGGTCTTGTAGGTTTAAACTGAATTATGGACGAAAAAAAATGCAATATAACTATATAAAAGTTCTATATTTCACTGTTTCTTCCATGTTTTGCAAAAGATAACTAAGATTTAGCAACATCAATATTGTCTTTATACCTCAACTTTTATTAATCTACAATGCTTTGCAAAAGCCATAAATGTTTTCCTATACATGCATACCTAAAACTAACAAAATAGTCTTAAAATAAAAGCGTACGTACATCAAATTCAATAAAACCTACTTTGGCAACGTTACATAAGACATATAAGTTTCCGGCCGCCCTTATATAGGAGCTGCCGAACAACAAAAAAATCACAAAAGAGAGATTTCTCGTTTTATTTTTAAGTTTCAAGGCCTAAATCTACAATTCGATATGTCTTTGCATGATTTTCGTTTCGATATCGAGATGTATTTTATCGACTTTCCTCGCTTGCTTTTTAATGTTGTCTTCCATCAATTTGTGTCCGTGGGACTTTTCGCCGGAAAACTTCTGCTTCTTCTTGTGTTTGTCCTCGTTTATGGCATGCTCTACTTGCATATGACGCAATTTTAGTAATCTATAAAAAGATTAAGTAAAGATAAATAATCATCATAGAACATTATTTGCCTAATTATGGTGACGTAACGTTATTTATAAAAATTTTAATGAAGTCTAATTTAGGCACAACTTGTAAGCATTTGAAATCATCTTCTGCTAACGTTTTAAAATAAAATTATTATATGGAATAGTTTTGTGCATTGCATATTTGAATTTTAGTCCACTGTATAGCCACCAGATCTCCTTCGAAGGAACTAGTAGGCGGGCGGTCGACGTCACAAGCGTGACTTACTTCGCTGTTTCACTTTGTTGCATTACAAGAGGCTATACTAATGAAGAAGAGAGAACGATATTTTGGCGTAAATAGTAGTATCTCGTTTGTTTACGTCTGCATTTGCAGTGAGTTGCAGGCGCAGTATGAAAGCAAAACCAAGTATTTCACCCCATATTGTGTATACAATTGACTTGCTAGACTTATCGGCGGTGCTTTTCCTTACAAATTCAAATTGTACTATTTTTTTGTTTAAACATTATGGTCATCCTAAATATGTTCCAAAAACTGATGGTGCCATTAAATTATGAAATCGCTGATTAATTTAGTCATTGACTCAGTGGAAACATAGATAAATTACGTTTTGGTATATTAAAATTCTAATGCCTACCTATTTTCGTAATGCAATAATTCAGATTTCAACGACTGAAGTTCAGCAGTAGTGAAGTTGCTTTCTATCGCAACTCTCCACAAACCTAAAGACACAAGAACATATTTATAATTACTTATATACAAGAGTAGAGCATAGCTATATAAACAGAAATTTAGTTCACTTGCCTTGGACTTTGGGCTCAACAAATTCTTTACTCGCTGGTCCTGAAGCAGCTAATCTATCTAGATGATCAAATCCATCTTTGATCTCTTTGTGGTGTTCTCTGATCAAATTTACCTTAAAACACATGTAAAGTAGATGAGATAGTCACAAAGATTAGGATTGGTGCATTTTTAAATTTTATCTGGATAGTTTTCCCTTAATTAAATTAATAATAGGGGATTAATTACCTTGTCTAAGTAATCCTTATTCGGCTCCTTCTCTTCTAATATTTCAATTTTGTTATATTTATCTAGAGATTCATCGAGTGAATCTAAAACACAATTTTTAAGTAACACATTTGTGGAAATATATTCAAATTATATTTATTCAAACATAAAACTTACTTTTCTCCCCTTCTTGAATTTGTTCACTCGGATCTCCCTTCACCTTATACAACAAAGCATAATATTGATCAATTTTATCTTGATGATGATGAAATTCTTCACGAAGAGCTGCCAATTCATCTTTGCTGAAACCTGCCATTGTAGCTTTTTCCCACAATTTGCTCAACTTTTTGTCTTTAAACAAACTTTTGTTAATATGCTTGTCAGATGCTTCATTAAGTGCCTGAAGTATATTAGAAATATAATGTGAATTTGATTTAACTTTGCTCAAAATAATACAACTTTACCTTATAAGGATAAACCTTCTGTTCATCGTGAATGTCGTCAATTTGATCCAGAAGTCCATAGTTTGTCATTATAGTCTTGAGTTTGTCTCTTAGTCTTGCCTCTTTTAAGCCATCTTTGTCTTTTCCTTCTGCTCTGAGATGCTTCCATGTGATCTCTTCCTTGTCATGCAGTTTCAACTCACCAAAGAGGGATGTGAGTTTAGAATCAGGAAGACGCTGAAAATGGAAACGATATTTACAGTAAGTACGTACGTAGATCACAACAGATTAATCTTAAATAACCAAATAGCGAGTGCTGGAAAATGGAATGGTACCCACATGCACCGCCTTGGACCATAGCAAGTTTAATTTGGCCATCCTGTAAGGTCTATCCAAGTGTTTCAAAGAAATTGGCCTCAAATCATCTCCAGGTTTGTCATATTGCTGTGGTATTTCTGTGCTGGTTTGAGCATCTTTGGAGTATTTATTATGACATTCGCTTATTAAAATGATACTACTGAGTAAAAATATCACCGAGAATTGCTGAAATCCCCACATTTCCTGGTAATTACTTATTTAAATTAGGTTAATATAGAATTACTTTATTGAAACTTGGATGTTCAACTTTCACAGATTCACTGTCAAACAATTAAAAGTAAACAAAACTTCCCAGCTTCCCACGCCTTTGATATCGCAAACCGCATTATTAGGAAAAGGCCCAGTTCATTCGCGTCTAGCTACCGCAATTTTGAACCTTCACGCATGCGTGCGTGTATTTTTGTTTAATTCTTTTTGTATATAAAGATTAATTCGTTTTTAAGTAAATGAAGCTGAGTTTTGAAGCCTTCTTATAAGAAAATGCGGGATGTGGCTGCTAATTTGCTAAAATTCCTAATAAAACTGACAATCTTAACAAGTTACTTTAGCTAGTCCAAAGGATATTTTTGTTTTCTTGGCGTACCGAAAGAGACTATATTTTGAGCCATATGTATTTTGTTATTTAAAATATTACGATAATTTAAATTTTAATTTGAAATATTTTATCTATGGAGACCGGCCTGCTTATTCGTATCAGACGTACGAGATCGCAAATTCTATAGCGCGACTGTAATGTAAATGTGCAGGCTTTTCATATTTTGGGTTAGTTTTAGTTAGCACTTGCTTAGTTTCTGCATGTTGAGTCCCCGTTGCGAGCGAAGCGAGCGGAGGGCTATGCATGAAGTGTTTAAATAATTGAAGATAAAATGTAACGGGGGTATTCTAGCTAACATTTATGTTATAGTCGCCATATGAAAAGGTGCGATCCTGTACGTTCGATACGGATATGCGACCGGCCTCCAATAGTGTCATTGCCAACTAACCGCATGGCTTAAAATGGTATTTCTTGTAAAATAGACAATCTGCAATGTGCTAGATCTCCTGTTACAAAGACGTCTGGCCATTGGGCGTAATTGTCGATGCCACATGCGCAATGGCGAAACAAGAACGAAATATCGGAATTATCGATGTCTCTACGTTCTAGCAAAACTTCTACAACGCCTCGGTGGTGTAGTAGGCAGATTTCTTGCCTGTCATTCCTGCGTTGCGGGTAAAGCGGGTAATTGTAGCCCCCGATCCAAGAATGTTGTCAAACTTATGCATGCGAGCCATGACTTCGCGATGCAATCGCTTTGCCGCTAGAGTCCTCGTGGTTGAGGGGCCTAGATGGTTGTGTCTCACTCCGGCGGCCCAGGTTCAAATCCCGTTGCTTTTTTTCTTTTTTTTTTCTTCTTTTCTTGATTTTGAGTATCCTTGAGTTAGTTCGGGTTAGCACCTGATTAGTGTCCTTTCCTTAAGCCACCGTAGCGAGCGAAGCGAGCGGAGGGCCATGCGAAATGTGAAATATGACATCTCAAATGATGTAAACATTCTTGGATCGTGGGGCTACAATTAGCCTCTGCTGCGGGTTCGATTCCCGTCGGTCGCGCCAGATGTTTTGTTTTCCTTTTTTTTAAGGTTATATTTGTTTTTTATTAATTTACCTTTTTTTTCTTCACTTCCGGTACTGCCGTCGAAGGACGAACACGTTGGAAACGGATTACGGAATTCGGCACAGGTAGTGGAAGCCTTTTGCTTAGAAAACGTGTTCTAATCCTTCGGGGAGAGTCTGGAAATTCGTGTCGGCTGGAAGGTGTAAGCGGTGGGTCGCGTAGTGGAGGGTGATTTCTACTAGGGCTCCAGATTTTATTTCCGTGCGTGGTAGCGTGGCATGAGGGTGGTCGCGGGTATCTCCTGCGGGGATTTGTACTATGGAGACTCAGTCGTGCAGTGCATTGGCTTATATTTTTGCAAAAGTCGGGAATCACCAGGGGCACAAGCCCGTCTTACTGGAGGTTCCTACCAAAAAGTCCCCTCACACTGGAACAACGTGTAAGTTATGTAGGAAGGTCGCCCTGTCTCTATCTAAGCGCCAGAAGATGGGTGTGCCGGCGGATTGCCTTGTAGCAAAGCCATTCGTTCCCCGAAAGGGGGATACTAGAATCACAATCACCTTTTTTCTTAATTTTCGGTGTTTTGGTAAATTCTTGTTAATTGAGTCGCCGTAGCGAGCGGAGGGCCATCCCTAATACCTATAATTCGTTTCGCCATTGCGCATGTGGCCTCGAAAATTCCGCCCGGTTGTTAGACGCTTGTTCCTGTTACCACTCGCGTTAAATTTTTTACCTCCGGACCTGCGCATTTGGCAGTAGCCCGGTGTTGTCGTTCTAATATTACACTTCACGCGTCTCCCTCCGCTCGCTCCGGGGGCGCAACCAAACAAAACTAATCCAAACTAACCTCATGGCAATGCCCAAAATTAAGAAAAAAGAACTGACAAATTTATGAAGTAGCACGTACGCATGCGTACATTTCTGTTGCCCAATGTCCAGTAGAGTCTTAAACAAACCTTTTGTTGCGTATGTAAATCCAACATTTTAACTCACCGAAGAGAGACGAGGGAATAGAAATGTTAAAAGAGTTGAAGCGACAAGTTCACAACACTTGAAACTAAACCTTAAGGTTTGGAAATGGGATATGACTTAGACTCAAAACTTGAACCTGGTTCAAAGAGTTTCAGAACGTTGGATTCTCGCCATGAAGTAATCGGTTGAAATTGTTTAGAATCGAAGCCTGGCATGAATTGTGGAGCCAGAAAGATTTTGTCTTTATTCGACTGATTTTGGGTTGAAGTTTAAAAACATGCACATATTCTTTATTATCTCTCAATCACCGTACTCAAATTCATCTTGTATTTGCTTCGGATTTAAGTATTGAATATTCTTGAAGTCAAGACTAATAACGTTCTCAAATAAACATTTTGAACTTGTTTTTAACAAAAGTGGAAGCAAAAAAAACAACTTGGAGCTAGCCCTAGCACGGCACCTAATGTGCCCAATGTATTATTTCACTTTACGCATGACCCTCCGCTCGTTTCGCTCGCTCAGAGAACAGGAACTAACCAAACCTAACGCAGGGCAAACCCAAAATGAATAAAACAACACCTTTACAAACATAACTTTTAAAAAAATTAAAGACCGACAGGAATCTAACCCCGGGCCGCCGTATTACAGGCCTAGAGCACTTGCAAATGGTTTATTACACCGCAAAGACATCAGTAAACTGTAGCTTCATTAGGTGCCGTACTAGGTCTCTAACTCAAAAAAACAGCCCTGACACTCCAAACACATACGGAATGTGCTGGCAAATCTGCCTGGCCCTCTATTCTTGACCATTCGTATCTCTCAAGGTTACTCGAATTGCCACCTAGTTCGAATGATTATTTTAGGTTGAGATTCTTGATCATTCGTTT
>JAEQML010068024.1:0-18596 GCA_016904865.1 Pissodes strobi | reverse complement strand
ATATAAACTATTTTTTTCTATCTATAAAAATAAAGATTTTAAAGGGGCGCGCAATTATACGGGAAAACCCTGTACATTTATCTTATTGTACAGTAATCTTGCCTTATGGCCAAATTGTCTTACCTATCTTTAACTTTAAGTAACTTTGTACATGGAAAATTACTGTACATATTTCATTTACCATAATAATATCTCAAAATTAGATTGTCTATTTCGAACCCTAAGTGTATTTAGCTGATTGTACATTTAATTGACTAAATTGCAATAGTATCTTATGGCTTTTAACTAACTTGGATTTTGACCTGATCAGTCAAAATAATTATCTTTATCACCTCTATATGATATGGTGCTTTAATATTCTGTTATACACATCTACCATCTACTCCGTACCTAACAATACCGTAGAGGAACTGTGGGTTGGTGTGGACGTTGACAGTATACATTACGTGTTCTGTTGTGCATATATACCTCCTTCGTCGCCATTATCAATTTATGAAGAACATATTGGCTCTGTGAGTTACATTATGGACAGGAAAATTGACTCAAGGGTTACAATTCTTGGAGACTTTAATTTGCCTAACTACACAAGAAACTCAAAACCGATAGATGTAAGAGAACATCCAATTTCTGATGATTTTCCTGGTTTCATGAACGATTTAAATACCGAAATCTCAATTTTCATTTTCAAGTAATGACCGTGAAATATTATTGTATGACTGCGTGTGTTTCTACGATTTAAAACAAATCAACAACATTTCTAATTGTAATAAAGTAATATTGGACCTTGTTTTTTCCAACTGCCAAGACATATCGCTGTCTGAGTGTAAGCATCCTCTGACGTCAACGGACGCGCACCATCCTGCATTGATAGTTAATTTTTCCGATGTCGAATCAATTTGCATGCAGGATGAGAACGTACCTACTTTAAATTTTTTTAAGGCCGACTAACGGTCAAGTTCATAAAGAATAAAAACAAAACCTTAGACAGACTTAAGAAAATCAAGGGACAGAACGGCCATCGTGAGATTCGGCTGGATCAGGAATATAAAAACTTGAGAACCCATGCCAAACTGAGTATTCAAAGGGACTATGATGCGTTCATTCGTTCATCGCAGCAAAACTTTATTAGGAACCCTTAATCCTTCTGGTCCTACCTGCGGTGAAAACGATGTTTGTCTGGATATCCTGAGCAGATGCGGTACAATGGTGTCATAGGTTCTGACCCTCATATGATAGCAGATCTTTTTGCCGAGTATTTTCAGTCTGTCTATAAAGCCAACGATAGTGCTTCCATTAACAATTCCCCGAACCTTTTGGGAACCAACATTAATTTATGTGAAGTAAACCGACCGGTGTTTGAAAGGTTGGCAACGCTTAATGTAAACAAGGCTGCTGGCCCCGATGGGATAGCTCCCGTGTTTGTAAAAAATTGTAGTCCTACTCTGGCCATGCCCTTGAGCATTATATTTCAATGCTCCTTGCAATCAGGAATATTTCCAACAATATGGAAGAAGGCCACAATCACCCCCATCTTTAAGAGCGGAGACAGGTCAGATGTAACCAACTATCGCCCCATATCTGGCATATCATGCTTTGGAAAGGTGTTGGATTAACTGGTCACTGATATTCTATCACCTTCTTTTCGCAATGTTATATCAGATCATCAGCACGGATTTTTATCTCGGAGGTCGTGTGAGTCGAATTTGGCAGTGTACAGTAGTTATCTTGCAAGTGCACTGGATGCTTCTGTGCAGGTGGACGCGGTCTATTTTGACTTCCAAAAAGCCTTTGATGTGGTTAGCCATAGAATTCTCTTAAATAAATTGAAAAACTATGGTATTGGTAACCCTCTACTATCCTGGTTGAGTAGCTACCTAATGGGTCGTATACAGAATGTAAAGTTTAAAGGGTCTTTATCCAGGGATATTACCGTGTACTCCGGAGTTCTGCACGGATCACATCTTGGACCAATGCTCTTCCTGTTTTTCATAAACGATTTGGCCGGTGTATTCAAGAAGTGTCACTTTTTGTTCTTTGCTGATGACCTAAAGATTTATTGTAGAGTTGCCAACGATAGGGCCTGCATGCAGCTGCAAAGCGAAATTGATGTGTTGGTTGAATGGTGTTCAAGTAACGCAATGACTCTAAATACCACGAAAAGTAAGATTATATCTTTTTCAAGGAAAAAATGCTTATAGACAGACCACTCATATTCGATCAAGGGGATACAACTGCAGCGGGTGACTGTAATTAACGATCTTGGAGTTGTATTTGATAACGAGCTGCGTTTTACTCAGCATATTGACAGCGTCGTTGCGAAGGCTTTTATAATAGCAGGATTCATTATGCGGCATTGCTGGGACTTTAAGGATATTGTGGCACTTAAAGCAATATACTCTGCATTGGTCAGGAGCCATCTTGAGTATTGTTGTGTCGTATGGACGCCCCTATACCAGATTCATGTCAAGCGTATTGAGAAGGTGCAGTCCAAGTTTGTGAATTTTCTTCTTTTTAAATTAAACATAGACAAATCGAATATGCTTTACAAAGATCGCCTCAATATACTTGGCATTGATTCACTGGAGACACGAAAAATTAAACTGAACATGGCATTTGGGCATAGAATCATCAACAACTTGATAGACTGTCCCGAACTTTTGGGCCTGATTAGATTTCGCGTCCCAGCACGACCTACAAGACAGCTTGAATCATTTTCCCTTTTTTAATGTATATTGCTTAATTGTGTGTTTATATTAAGTCGCGTTAGGTACCATTTGGGTAATGCCTGTACTGTGCTAAATTTAAATTAAATAAATAAATAAATAAATAAATAAAATAAAAATAAAATATTAGTGGTTACTCGGTATTATTAAGAGTAAAAAATACTCTGGATATATTTGGAATTGATTTTTGGAAGTTTAAAACCAAAATTAAGGCTATAAACTTTAGTAATCATTCATTCAGTAAATATTTTATCATCACTTATTGCTTAATAAGTTTTATTATTATCCTGGCTAGTGCTACCTATCTCACATGAGAAGTTTTTAATATATACTGAAAGATATAACTTGGATTTCTTTCAAGACGTCTGTTAGATTTCACAATTATTTCATAAAAACAATTTTCTGTCGAAAGTCAATATTTTAATATCAATTTGATTTTACTCAATTCTGGGAATCCTAGTAATTTGGTTAATTTTGTAGCGAAGTTTCTTGACTTACTAGTGTACTGATTGTAACCTAAGGGCTATTAGCTTATCAGGATCATTAATTTTAATAAGGGTCATAAAGACAATTTCGTCTGCAAAAACCGAGATTTGCAGTTGCACTGTTTGCAAATAGGTATTATCCAAGTTAGCGATTTATTTATAGGATTTTCTCGAATCAATTCAGATTGATATATGTTGAATTTGTTTTTGACCTCTACAGGGTATTAAATGCTTTACAGTAGTTTGAAGGAAACGTGATAATTGAGTCGAAGGTTATTATTAAAATAATCAGGAAATTGTATCTTTTATTTCTTGCACTTACTTGCCTCATATAGATAATATAGCTAATACTAGCGGTCGATTTAACTTATCTTTATCCTATATTTTGGTCAATTTAACTTACCTTTTCTTATCTTTCGATCAACTTAACTTATCTTTTGGTCTACTCTGGACCTGGCGCCCATAAATTTAAATTTTCAAAATTCGAACTCACACCCCTAGGGCCACCGCAATAAGACATATCTGAGCAGCGACAGGGTAACTCAAGGAACATTTAAATTTTACTTTTACTTTTACTATACCGATAATTTCAATTAAAATCGAAATAAAATTTGAGAAATAAAAGGTAAAAGGGGGAAATGTTAGAATATATAATTCAAAACTTAATAATTTTTGATTTCTACAATATACTAAAATTAAAAACACATTATGTCAGTAATAGATACTAAATTAAACTTGATAATTATCGCATTTTAAATTTTAATTTTTAAATTTATTCAAATGAGTAGGTTATTTCATCATGTTCCAGTTCTGATTCACTTTCAGATCCACTATCTATATCTTCAAGATCTTTGGTAATATTATTATTTGGAGAACTGCACGTAAGGAGGTTCAAAGCTTCTTTAGAAAATATTTTCAGTTGTTTACCAGGTTTTTGCCTAATGCTGGATAATAGGGGTCTGATGTTAGAAGTATTAACAGTTTCTGGTTTTTGTGAATCATAGTTTTCATTTCGAATTTTAACTTTGCATTCTGCTGGTATTATTAGAGATACTGTATTTATTGTTTCAAGACTGTGTTGATTGGGGCATTGAAAATAGATATTTTCTTCGGAAGTTGGGATTACTATAATGGAATTATCGTCCAGTAAAGTAATTGATGTCTCCTTGTACTTTATAGGCACCAAAGAACAATGATTTGTTAGGTTAATCATTTGAGGGACACAGGGCTCATTTTTATTGAGTAAAGTCAAAGGACATAGGAACATATCTTCTATTTCAACACATTTTTCTTTAACGTTAAAATAATTGTCACATGATCTCTTGAGATAAGGGTTATTTATTGTCGTTACCTGATTATTTACAGGAATTGGATACACTCTGTAAAAGATATATGGCTTATTCCATATTAAAGGAATAGCGATATAAAATATTATTAGGTCATTTTTAATTGTCACGTCTGCATGAGCAATCTCCTAATACCTGATAATGTTATCAAATGGTATTCGCTTGCTTGGGTCACGTTTAGAAATTATCTTATTAAGTTCTTGGTACTTAAATATGCTGTGATGCATAATATTTATTTCTGCGAAGTTAATTGCAGTTTGCACATTATTCTTTATTTCCTGTAGCACACGAAGGTGATTCTCTAGGTTATCTAGTAACAAAATAAGATATGAGGCTTGTCTTTTGATTGTCTCGAAGAGTTTTAATATAATTGTCATAGCCTTCGCCATCATCTGCGTCTAACGTAAAATACAAATATTTTTGAACTGTTCCGAGAAAGTTAAAGAGACCTCTTTTAATCCTATTGTGGGGATTGTCATTTTATACTTTTGTTTTATTTTCAGTCCTAACTTTCGTGGAGTATATACAAGTTGTTTTGTAATTTCCGGTATTTCGGGGTCATCTTCACGATTCTTATTGAGTTTTGCTAAAACCTTAGTCTTTTTGGCATTTAATTCTGAATTAATTTTTTCATTTAATTCTTGGAATGTTTGACCAAGTTCAATAATGTAAAAGAAAACAACTCAGATACTGATGCAATACATACATCAAGGGAAGACCCAATTATTGGTGCCCCATATGTAAATAAGTCTGTAAATACATTTAAGAACCGACTGATATTTAAATGGACTATTAAAGATAAACCGTACGCTATAACAAAAAGATTATTTGAAACAAAGAAAAGAATAATAATCTTTATAAACGAAAACCTGATAACAGAGGAAATACAGCAAACTTTAAAAGAATATTTACCCCCAGATATTTATTGTTTATATTTCTCAAACAAAGAGTTAGAACCACTAATAATAAGCTTTTCAAGAAACATTTAAACATAATGTTTTCCAACTTCTCATCTCAAACTTACTACTTGATGACGTCATAAGTGAAAACGAACAAAAAGAAATTATCGAACGATATCACCAAACGAAAACGTCACATAGAGGAATGACCGAAAATATAAAAAATATTAAGCAGCATTATTATTGACCAAGCTTAGAAAGAGATGTGATAAATTTTGTGAATACTTGTGAGACCTGTCAAAAATCAAAGTACGATAGACATCCTTATAAAGTAATTTTTAAACCCACACCAACAGGCACTAAACCATTTGAACACATTTATATGGATGTATATTATATATCAGCTCAAAAGTATTTGACGATTATAGATAATTTCTTGAAATTCGCTACTGCCTACTCTATAAACGAGACATCTATAGAAATATGTCAGCGTTTAATTAAATTATTTTCTCACCATGGTACGCCTTGTAAAATTACTACTGATAACGCGCGAACGTTTAAAAGTAATTTAATTCAAGACCGCTGTAAAACATATCAAATAGAGTTACACTTTACGACACCGTATAACCCTAATTCGAACTCCCCTATCGAAAGATTTGATTCGACACTTAAAGAAAGCCTAATTACGCTTAGAGATAATCATCGATCTAAGACAATTCAAGAATTAGTTGATATTGCTATATTAAACTATAATAATAAAATACATTCTTCACACGATTATACCCCTTTTCAAATAATCAAAGGAAACCTAAATTATCAACTAAATTTTGAGAAAAGCTTAAATCAAATACAAACTGATTATATACATGAATTAGCGGAAACGTTTAAAGAACTAAACGAAAATATTAATACAAAACTGAATACGAAAAAGGCAAATGTTCTAGCTAAACTAAATGAAAAACGTGAAAATGACCCGGAGATACCCGAAGCTAGTAACCAGTGGATAAATACACCCCGGAAACTAACAAAAAATATACAGCCTAAATATAAATCAGCTGTATTTAAAAATCAGAGACACCCCAAGAATATTAAAAGACGATTATGATTTCAGGAAAAATGAAGATCATCCTGATACTCCTTCCACTGATTGTTAACGCCCAATACAAGATAGAAGAAATACCCACTATTACCTATCTACCAAGGAACTGGATATATAGTAAATAACTATCATCACGTTTATTACCATGTAAACCTAACAAATATACAAGTGTATTGAAGCGACAGAAAAGACTCTTCTACAAGCCGCAGAAACTTTAAATAATTCAAACACCCCCTTAGACCGCCTTCTTATTACAAGAGCACACGATCTCATTAATCAAGTAAAGTTAATTAAGTCATTCGTAAATTATTATACAACCCCAGCGAAAAGAACTAAAAGAGGATTATTTAACTTCATTGGGAAGGCCCATAAATATCTCTATGGAACCCTCGATGCTGATGATGGATGATATGATAACTATATTAAAACACTCCAAGAAAATCAAGAAACTCTTCATCAGGATATTTCTGATACACAAACGATTATTAAACGATTAACTAAGGATATTGACTCACAGCTGACTAATGTCACAGCAAATCAACAAGAAATCCAACACCGTATAAATTACCTTACACGTATGACTCACTCCACGTATACGGCAACGTACTTTATTGTATTACTCGACAATCTAGCAAATAATGTTCGTGTAATAAGAGAAATTCAAACAAATGTACAAACCGCTATTAACTTTGCGGAAATAAATATAATGCATCATAGTATTTTTAAATACCAAGATTTTCAATTAATAATTAATTGATGTAGTCAAGAAACAAGAATACCTTTTGATAATATAATTAAATATTATGAGGTAGCCCACGCAGATGTAACAATAAAAAATTACTTAATAATATTTTATGTAGCTATTCCATTAATAACCGGAAAACCATATACATATACTATTTCGTCTGTACCCAATTCCAATCAATGACCAAATAATAACACTAAATAACCCTTATCTATTAGAATCATCTAACGATTCTTGTAATCTAAAGGAAGATTGTCATAAAATCGAAGAAATATTCTTATGTCCAAAAGAAATACTCAATCAAAATGAACCTTGTATAGTTCAAACGATTAATTTGACAAATCATTGTCCAATGATACCTATTAAATACGAAAAAAACATATATTACCCAATTTGATAATAATTCCATCATAATACCAAAAAATCAAGAAAATGTTTATTTTCAATGCCCTAACCAGAATGCAGTTGAGATTGTAAAACAAGTGTCCTTAATCCTGCCCGCACAATGCGCAGTTAAAATAAAAAACAATCATTACGATTCTCAAAAACTTGATACGGTTAACTTCAGGTTAAAATTGTCTACAATAAACATAGATGAAAACTTAGTTCAAAATATTGAACCCTTACAATTAAAAGAAATACATTTAGATAAAATACAAGAAGACGTAGAAAGTGCAAAGAAACTAGTGTTGCACCCTTTGAGAAAATTCGATATTGTAAACACTAGTATATCAGTAACTATAGTACTAGGTTTAATTACACTTGTATTAATAATTGTAGGAATAATATATTACCGATGTAAGAAATCACAGCAAAATGTAAAAATGGACATAAAATTGAAACCCTTCGAAAATAACCCCAATTTTCTCAGACTTAAGGAGGGAAGAATTATATGGCCATTTACGCTGAATTACTGTTGTTATGACTCATATTATTATATATCTTATTGTATTAGTCATTTGCAAGCTCAGCAAAATCTGGAACATTATATATACGTAGCATGCTTAATGTAGGTTAGTCATTAACTTACTGAACACTTGTAACTCGAAATAAAACTTTTTAAAAACAAACGTTTTCGGAAAGTAAATAAAATTATACATATATCTAGACAATTCTATTTTATGTTTACAGGTACAAATAATACTGACATCCCAAAGTTTCGGACTGAATGCCAGCCCAGATAAATTTGTTATCAAAATATTTTTTTCACAAAAACATTCCAACATTCTTTAGGTATTATTGATAAGTTTTTAGTGCTTGTGTTTTTTAATTCTTTTATCATTATTGATGGCCGGCTACTTATGCAAAATACTTCTATGTGGGGCCTAAAATGAATAAAACGTGTGGGGTCCGTTTAGATTTTAACTCGCACACTTATTTAAAATGCTAATTAAGTAAGAAGGATATTGAACACCTCTCGGTGTTATGAAAAATTGGCTCTAAAATTTGAGTTTAAATTCGTTATTACCCTTACAATAAATTTTGTAAAGTCATTTTATCAAAAAGGTGCATTATATTCACATATACGTGTTAAAATGTTATTTGTTTATAGTTTGTTATGTTATGTGTTTGAAATGAGTTCTTTATTTTATGTTTCAATTTGATCATTTAAATTGTCAAAATTTTGATAAAAGGGCAGGGGGGCAGGGAAGTTTTATTTTTAAGTGCGGTTATAAATGCAGCCTTTTATAGGAATCAGTGAATTTTTTGTGAATAATTAAAATAATAATAATTCGTTATATACATTAAACAAAATGCTCTACTTGACAGAAAAAAAAAACGGAAAATGTTTTAAAGAGATTGTAAATGCGTTTAAGATATTTTTCTCCTGTGGGAGGACCCGGGAATTTTCCAAGTACCGAGGCTCAAAGTAGCTCTAGTCTTGACAGGAGTATTAATACGACGACAAATTACTAAGCATCACATTCTAAATATATTAAAGTGTTAACTAAAATTGTAATAGAGAACTTTGAAACATATGCTAAAACACTTAGAATTAGTATTTGAGCTATCTTACTTAAAAACTATTCTATACCTTTTCGTAGCACGTTGTTCTGCTTTATCATCTGGGGCATAAACCTAGGTTCAAAAGTGCACAGCTGATAAACACCTATACCACTGAAGTAATAGAAATACACAAACAATTGTTTCAATGTTTTACACAACACTAAATTAGTCAACGTTAAACACATACAGTTAAAAAGATTTTCTTTCACAAAGTTACCACCCGAGCGGCGAAGACGAACGCTATCGATAGAAGCCGGGAAAACTGCAAGTCTACCCCACGAAATATAGCGTTGAACTGAAAAGCGATGTGCGATGAAAATTTCGCGTTTGGAAGGGTACAAAACAAGACCTCTGACAGTGAGGGCTGGAGCCAGACACAGCATCTCTGTGGACCGTAGCTTAGTTTCCATGGTTGTTTATAACTTCTATGAAATAGTACTGCTTTGTCCCGCACACTTCAAGGTATTTTGGCATTTTTAAACCGCCAAGAGTTGAGGATTATGTTGTTGGTTTTGAGGAATAATTAATAATAATTAATAATTAAATGATTTAATGCCATTATTTTATGTAGACAAAATTTTGGAAAATTAAGCTAATCCGCAACTAATCCACCTAGAAACAATATTTCTTAGAAGGGTAGAAATACAATATTTTTGTCAAAAGTGGTTGGTTTTAAGTTTAATTTATTAAATAAAATTTGGCGTATAACTTGTTGACGAAACTTTTATTATAAACCGGTCTCGGAAATTTTTAATTTCCAATAATGTGTTTCAATCACTATAAAAAAATTAATCTTATTTCCTCTCATTTTCCTCATCTAAATCAATCAATCAATATATGCTTTAGTGTCAAAAATACAAAAAACAGTCTTATTGACAAAACTGAAAAGTAAAAAACAATAAAAAACAATCAAACAGGAACAAGGAAAACAGGCTTAAAAGTATCCAACATCAATATCACACTACAAGGGATAAAAATATAAAATACAAGTCAAAAAAGAAAAATAACATTAACATTTAAAATAAGCATTTTGAGGCATACAAATCATATATTATAACAGCCATAAGAATTTAAAAACTTTCTCTGTAATATTGCCCCAACTCATAGTAAGCCTTATCTGCAAGCAACCTTTTAACTGATTTCCTGAATATGCTAATATTTGGACAGGTCTTAATGAGGGCAGGTAGGTGATTATAAATCCTTCTACTCTCATAAATTAAAGACGCACTAGTCAGTGCCGAAGAAGGGGCTGGCAGATATATATTTTGTGCTTGCCGTGTACCATATCCATGCTCTGATACAGGCAGACTCTCCCTGAACTTGTAAACCATGCAAACCATCTCAAGTATAAATAGTGATGTTAATCTTAAGTTTTTCTTAGATATAAAGAATGGTCTGCATGGTTCTCTACTGCCGGCCCTGCACAGGCACCTCACCGCACGTTTCTGTAAAACTAACAGTGTACTCAACAGATATTTGCTCGAGTTGCCCCAAAACGCTATACCATATCGCAAATGAGACTCGACCAGGGAATGGTAAACGGTCTTAGCAACATCAATCTCGATCTCAGCCGACACAGTGCGTACAGCAAAGCAACCAGAAGCAACCCTCTTCCCAAGCGCCAAAATATGGTTGTCAAACTTCAGATGACCATCGATGTTAACACCCAGAAAACTGGTACATGGTCTGCTCTCCAATGGCCAGACATCGAGAACACACTTAAATCTCACAATGTTTGTCTTGGAAACGTTCAGGGACAAGGAATTCGAATCGCACCACTCCACGATCTTAGAAAGGTCCGACGAAATCACTGCTTTTAATGCATTGATATCAGAGTCATGCCACAAAATTGTGGTGTCGTCGGCAAAGAGGGTGAGATGTCCCCGAACGTTGACCCGAGACAAATCGTTAACATATAACAGAAAGAGAAGAGGACCCAAAATCGAGCCCTGTGGAACTCCCCACTCGATCTCCGACGACCCAGACAAAACTGAACCAATAACGGCGACTCTCTGAGTACGGCCACCAAGAAATGACTCAAACCACTGCAATACCTTGCCCCTAAAACCATACACGCCAAGCTTTTGCAGCAATGTTCCGTGACTAACGCAGTCAAATGCCTTCGACAAGTCACAGAAGACCGCCGCAACCGCCTCCCGCGCATTAAGGTTCAGGTAAACATCCTCCAAAAATCTAAAAATGGCATCGCTGGTACCCTTGTTGGGTTGAAAGCCAAATTGACTGTGGTGAAGAATTTTTTTATCCTCAAGAAAGGACACCATGCGATCCTTGACAAGTCTCTCAACAATCTTTGAGAGTGAGAACAGCAGTGAAATAGGCCTAAAGTTGCAGGGATTATCCAGCTCTCCCCCCTTGTGGAGAGGGATCACTATAGGCCTCTTCAAGCTGGACGGATAATGCCCAGTAGTCCAAGAGTGATTTATGGCCTCTGAAAGAGCCTCAATAGTAGCCTCAGGAAGCCAGAGAAATATCTTTAGTGATATTCCATCTTCGCCAGACGAAAGTTTGTTTTTCATTGCTGCAACGGTACGTGCTACCTCCAAAGGATCAGTGGGGCAAAAAACAAAGACTGTCCAACAACGAGATTGCTCATGTAGTTTGCTCAGTAAGTTTCCAGCGATAGAGCAAAAATAATCGTTGTTCATCTGGAGATATGTCCGGGGTTCTTCCATGGGATGACTTACTGGCTCACTGACGATGGCCCAGCTCTCTCTCTCTGCAGGTTCTCCGATGCATCCAAACGGTCCTTATAGTACTTTTTTTTAGCCAATCTAATCAACTTCCGGTACAAAACTCGATATATCTGAAAATAATTCAGAAATATTTCATCCTGGGTAAACTTCCTAATTGTATGCAGACATCTCATATTTGCAGAGGAAACCCTAAGACCCTTAGTTATCCAGGGTTTTTTTTGTTTTTTCCTTTAATTCCCTGCATAGGAAAAGCATTTTCGGAGAAACAAGTGAAAACTTTCAAGTGGATCGTCAGATCGGAATAAATTATTCCAAATCACATCAGAGCATACGTGACCAAACTTATTGAAATTTGTTCCACTAAAAAGCCTATCATATTTATATTTTGGTTTTTTCTTGTGTGGACCCAGCATAACCCTCCCTAGAATAGCCTCATGATCTGATAGACCTGATGCTATGACAGAACAGACCACACTGTTTGGGTTTAACGATGAGCAAAAATAATCAATAATTGTTGAAGAGTACTGAGTTATTCGAGTGGGGGAATCTACATGCATAACCAAACTAAAAGAGTCCAGCAAAGTACTTAGATTAATAGTACCTGGTGAGTTAAATTCAATAAAATTAATATTAAAATCTCCCAACAAAACAATGTCGCCGTTCTTTGGCAAGACCGACAATAGATGTTCCAGATCTGTCAAAAATTTCGCAGATGTTTGAGGAAGGACTACGGTAAATGCAGACAATTAGTAGTTTAGTAATTTTTTAGAAAATCATTGAAAATTCAAAAACTTGTTCTTTAATCAAATTATCGTATTTATTGGTGGATTCATAACTGTTATCCTCAAAAAACGATTTCCTAACCATTATCATGGAACCCCCGTGTGATGATTGACATCTACAAAATTTAGAGACAGTTACATATTGCGACAAAACACACCCTTCATCAGGTTTTAACCAGTGTTCAGTTATACAGACAATATCTGAAAAATTTTGCGCTTCCAAAAGCAAATACAGTTCATCTATTTTGTTTCTAATTGACTGAATGTTTAAGTACAATATTGAAAGAGAATTCTGGTAGAATTTGAATTTGAGTTGTCTATTTTGCATTGATTTTGGAAGCTCGTATTTGAAAATTTACGTCGTTAACACTCTCATTTTGATCTTGATCACCCTGGTGATGGGGTGAAACAGTCTCAGCGTCAGATAAATTCTCGCTCACAACTGACACTTGCGCTCAAAGTTCGAGAAATTTTTACTGCCCTCACCCTAGATTTAGCTTGTTGCCACATTATATTCTATTGGATGAGAAACACGATAATAGGGAGGAGATATTAACACCGTATGGTTCATACTGGCAGCAACACTGCCTGCTGATTTCTGACCTGATGCTGCATGAATTTTTCACTTTATTCATCTATAGCTGATTTAGCTTGAATTGGCACAAAACCTCCAAGCATCTACGGTCATATCAGGAGAATATTGAATACCGCTCATGTCTAGTATTAATATCATTTTATGCAGCTGCTTGGAGGTAATCATACTGGTTCAATTCATATTAGATTTATTATAACTAGTATTGCCTATCACAATGACATTTTTCACAAGTATATTAGCTAGTAAGGGATTTTTGAATGCTCTTCTAAAAGTTCAGCTGTGGTATCCTAATGGTAGTAGAGGCAATAATGTTTGATATTTTTTGAAGCAACCACAATAATTATACGCAGCCATTTTCTGGATCTGCGTGTAATAAAAGCAGTGACTATTTTCTTCTTCGATTAATCTTAGCTTCCGAATCTTTTTGATATATCTATCCAACTTTTTGATCATGCATCACGAGTATCATACCATGTTTTATCAAGGTAGATAGAACGATTTTGTGATGTGTGATACTTTATGAATTGCAAACATCTAGAACACCACAAACGTAATTTTTGGGATTTATTAATGATTTATTTATTTATTTATTCTCAAATATCAACAGATGCAAAGCATCCAGTTGCAGATACAGTAGGTATACAAACATACAAATTAAGTGCCTATTACTAGTTTGTTAACATTTATTCTCCTAGGGGCAAAAATATCTAAATTTTTCAAATATTTATTTGCCAAGTCACACATTCTATACAGTGGGCTATTCTTATACAGGTTAGTTCTGAGCATTTGTAAATAAAATAAATCTTGATATCTGGTATTGACCAAACCACTTATGCGAATTGGAAAAAGGCAAGAAAATTTTTGCAATCAAATAAACTGATTCTTATTTTGAGGAAACAAATGCCTTATATAGTGTTACAATAGTGTCAATATTATTAATATTCCTGCTACATGTAATTACAAAGCCAAGCATCCTGTAAGCATCCTTTACAATATTTTCTATATGACTGTCAAAATAAAGCCTGGAATCAAATGTTATACCTATGTCCTTATGGACTACTTCTAGCTTTCATTTTGCTTCTTTAATCAAATAATCGTACTCTATTAACGTCTTATTACAAGTGCATGACATAACTGGGCACTTTTTCACATTTAGGATTAACTTGTCGGTGTTACACCAAGCAACAACATTATTTAATGACCTTTGTAGCTCACTGCATTCCTTTTCACCACTAACCTTTGTATACAACTTGAAATCGTCTGCGTATATTGAACCCCAGACATTACAAAAAAATCCACTTATTCCATTAATTAAAAGTAAAAAGAGCAGGAGTCCGAGATTTGAACTTTGTAGGACCCCTGAAGTTGGTGTATACGCACTAGATGTTTGACCTTTAATCTCTACATACATCCGTCTGTCATTAACAAAGGAAGTAATTATTTTTATAATATTACAATCTATATCACTCTCCATCAAAACCTTAATTAGTTGAGAAAGACATACTTTATCGAAGGCCTTCTCCAGGTCTGTATATACAACATCGACCTGTTTACCCTCTGCAAAAGCATCATGAACAAAATGTGAGAAGTCCAGAAGGTTAGTCACTGTGCTCCTTCCAGGAATGAACCCATGTTGATGGTCTGTGATACAGAGTTGAAACTTACTGAAAATTCTGCTATATATAACTAGGTCAAAGACTCTCGAGAGAGCCGAACCAATTGTTACTGACCTATATATTTCAATACAACACCAATCACCCGCTTTATGTATTGGTATTACTTTACCAAGCTTCCACATAGTTGGAAAGTAACCAAATTTTAAACAGAGATTAAAAATAAACTGCAGTAGTTTCAGGAATACCTCAGAACAACCCTTTACAATGTATGCAGAGACACGGTCTGGAGCAATTGAACTATTAGCTTTTAACAACAACATTGCATTGTGTACTTCATTCAAAGTTATTTTATCAAAGCAAAAGTCACTCCAGCCATTGGAGTTAATTGAACCATTTTCTGAAGGAATATATACCGTTTTAAAATAATCAGCAAAACTTTCAGCAATTCTATTTGATTCAATTCAATTACTACAATATGTCAAATTTACAGGAATGTCACCATGATACAATAAATAAAGCCACATTTGTGGTAAAACTCTTGATAGACCATGACTGCTCCAGTCAGGCCTTAGTGCTTATTAACAAGAGTCTAGAGAGCCAGCGTCCACTTTGCCTCCCGAGCCTCCGCGCAAATTATTTCGGAAAAAGTGCATCCAAAGTACGGGCAAAAAGTAATATTTCACTTTTCGCATGGCCCTCAACTAACCCAAACTAAACCAAACTAACCCAAACTAACGCAAACTAGCCCGAATTAACGCAGACTAACCCAAACTAATGCAAAGTAACCCAAACTAACCGTAATTAATCAAAGTAAAGACAAGCGCGCTAAGCGCGCTTGTCTTCCGTATTCCACATTAAGCAAAAATAATCGAAACTAACTTTAACTAGCCAAACAAACGCATTGAGACGAGTGCACTACCCAAACTAACCCAAACTAATCCAAACTTTTTTTTTACGTAGGGATGAGGAAATGCTCTTGCATGGCTTAAGGCATTGATGTTCTGGCGCCTTAAGTTAGTGTGGGACTCCGGAGTTTACCGACCCACTAAAACCCTTCCCCTACAGCACAGAAGATGGAACCACCCTTAACAGGTATAACATCGCTTCTGGGCTTACTACACCTCAATTCTTTCTCTTTCCTCCCTCTCTTTATTTTCCATAATTTCCCTTATCATCCTATAGATAATATTCCAATTTTTCTTCGACCCAGTCATCTCATTTATCATATTGTCTGCATTTACCTCCACCTCACTTTCCAGGCTTGTGTTTGTCCTAAGTACGTGCCATCTCGGGCATACAAAGAGGGTATGTTCACAATATACACATAAATCATTTGTTTTGTTTATTCGTTTTGTGTATGTTCTAAAGGATCCGTGTCCAGAGAGTGCCTGAGTCAGAAAATAGTCCGTCGTTCTGTGCTTACACTTTATCCAGGCCGATAGGTTTGGGATTAGCCTCTTTGTCCATTGTGCCTTGCTTTCTGTCTGGTTCCAGATCTCCTGCCACCTCTCTATAGTTTCCTCTCTTTGCTCTTTTTGGGTTTGTTGTCTCTGCGGATATTCCACTTATTCGAGGTGCCGTCGTTCATCAATTATCAGTTCAATTGGCGGTATTGCGCTAATTACTTGTATCGCCTCCGATGAGATCGTCCTGTATCCCCTTGCCACTCTAAGAAGTGCTCTTCGTTGGGTACTTTGCAGCATGTTCTTATATTTTTTTATATTGATGATCCCTCCCCAGATGGAGGAGCCATATAACAGGGTAGACTGCACCACTCCGTACAAAGCTAGTCTCTTTTCATAGCTTGGACCCCCAATATTTGGCATGAGCCGTGTTAATGGGACTAGTTTATTTACAGTCTTTTTAGAGGCTTTTTGCACGTGCTGTCCGAAATACATGTTTTCTCCAAGTTCAACCCCTAGGTAATTTAATGACTTTGCTGGGAGTATTTGGACTCCGTCCTGGTCGAATTCGATATTTCTTCTGTCCCTTTTACCATTCAGTATGACCGTTTCTGTTTTTACTGGGGCTAATTTTAGGTAGTTGTTTTCCATCCATTGTTTTATGTTTCTTAAAGCTCTGTTTGTCCTTCTCATGAGCTGTAAGGCTTCCTTGGCTATAATAATCAGAGCCAGGTCATCCGCGAATCCTACGGACTTTATGTTCACTCTGTCAGTTAGTCTTAGTATTGGGTCATATAATATATTCCAGAGGGTAGGGCCAAGCACTGATGCCCGCCGTTAATATCCTACTTGCTGTCTCGTAGTTTAGTTGTCTGCTTTCAAAGTAGTCTCTTATGATGTTTATTAGATATGTAGAAATTCCTTTTTTGTTTAGGTCGTTCAGTATTGTGGCCCAGGATGCTGAGTTGAATGCGTTCTTAACATCCAAGGTAACGAGCGCCCACCATCTTTCTCCAGCTCCATGAAATCTTGTTTCCACAGCTATTTCCAGCACCCTTTTTATAGCCAGTATCGCAGATTTTCCCTTCCGGAAGCTAAACTAATCCAAACTAACCCAAACTAACCGTAATTAGCCAAAATAAAGACAAGCGCGCTAGGCGCGCTTGTCTTTCGTATTCGATATTAAGCAAAAATAATCGAAAGTAACTAACTAGTCAAACAAGCGCATTGACATGAGCGTGCTACCCAAACTAACCCAAACTTAACCCGCACTTAACCCGCCCTTAACCCAAACAAATCTACTAGGTTGGGGTTTGGAACCTTCGGCAACATGCACTAAAACAGAGTTTTATCCACAATACCGAAACAGAATATTTGCACTCGACGCGCGTTTCGCTAACCATGTTAGCATCATCAGGAGATGATTAAAACTAAAATTAAAATCTACCTAACTCCCTTTTATACTACTCTTTGCTTAATGAAGTGGAACTAAAAAGAACCAATCCTGGGATCCCGCTAGTCACGCTTGATCAACCAATACAATGGACTATACGGAATAGGCCCTCTATCTCTATTTAAACTATTCTTACATTTAATAATTTCCATACTTTCATATGCGTCTAATAATCTCTTATCAGTTATATTATGAATTAATTTTAAATTTTTAATTGTTATTCTATGATTATTATCAAAAGCATGCTCGGCAACACTTGATTTATCTGTTCTACCATACTTTAAATGAGCTATATGTTCTTTGAATCTCGTCTGTATAGATCTTCTAGTTTGCCCAACATATTTTTGGTTACAATCCATACATCCAATTTCATATATTCCACTTCTTTCTAATATTTCAATTTTGTCCTTTGGACCACCTAATAATTTCTTAATGTTAAACTGAGTCTGGTATACTAATTTAAAACCTACTTCCTTAAAAACTTTTTGGAGTCCTCTAGTATACTGAGGATTATACGGTATCGAAACGTATTTTGTATTTTCATCCTGATTAACGAAAGAAGTGGAATCACGAATGGTCTTTCTAAACAAATGCCTATTAATTAGTTTATTTATTAAGTTAGTATTAAAACCATTAACTTTCGCTATATTCCTAATAGTTTCCTTTTCATTATTAAATCTTGCTCTGCTAAGAGGAAAGTTAACCAAACGGTGTACTAAAAAATGAAAG
>JAEQML010068023.1:0-18597 GCA_016904865.1 Pissodes strobi | reverse complement strand
ACACTGTATCTCTTACGGTTTTCGAGTTCCCCATACATAGACACGAATTCGAGCCACCCTGTACAGTGTATATACAGCTTTTCGAGATGCGCTTTTTGTTGCGTATCTTCAATAATAAAACTGTATAATGGATCGCTCCGAAGGCTCAACCAACAAAAACTAGTCATAATTAACTGAAAATACACATTAGTATGCATAAAAAACGTTTTAAAAATCGCACAACAGTACTTATTAATTATTCACAATTGGTTATAAAAGATATATTAGGCATAAGTAAGCAAAATGTTTCTTAAAAAACACAAATGCGTACCTATATTAATTTTCCCCAATTATTTAAAAAGGATGCACAATGAGATGCATTAAAAACAAAATGTTTTTAAAAATATGCACAACCGTAAATATTAATTATGCACAATTGTTTAGAAATTTAGAACAATTCTTTCTGCGCAATATTATGCATATTTATTGCAGAATTGTATCAAGTACATATTCAGTAACAATTTGTGCGAAAATCTCGTACAATTGTTCAAGTTTTGTGAATAAATTTCTCCAAGTGTTTGCGAATATAAATAAATAAAAGTAAAAAAAAATTATAACAAGCTTTTATTTAAAATGTACTAAAAAGAAGAAAATAAAATTTGAAGTAAATCAAACCCATTATTTTGTTACATTAAACATTTTTATATGATATAAAAGCTTGTCGCGAGATTTTCCTGTTTAAATTTCTCGCGACAAGCTTTTATATCATAGAAAAATGTTTAATGTAACAAAATAATGGGTTTGATTTACTTCAAATGTTATTTTCTTCTTTTTAGTGCATTTAAATAAAGGCTTGTTTTAATTTTTTTTTACTTTTATTTATTTTTTACTTTTTAGTAGGTATTATCGCAAGTATGGCAAAATCACAAATTTAGTAAATATTATATTTTTATTTAAAAAACTTTTTTGCCATTTTAATTTTCAAAATCTGATAAAAAATGTATATTCCTTGTCCCTAAAAACCCCCTAATACCAATTTTAAACTAAATCGGACATACTTTAAGTAGTGCCTTCACCACTAACCTTTAAAGGGAGGGAGGAAGTGTAAGCAACACCACTGTCTTTATAAGAATAAACAATGGCAACACCATAGTTTTATATTTTCATTTGAACTACAAACGCATACCAAATTTGAAGCCAATTGGATATATAGAAGTCAGCTAAAATTGATTCCGATATGAAAACATTTGAGTATTTGTGTAAATATTTTAAAACAAATATTTTCAAATACTTATTAAACATCTTTTACATACGTCTTCTACAGAGGTTTAAATGTTTGTGGGCAAATGTATGTAGGTCTGAAATAGACTTTAGAGTTCTCGCATCTACGTATCCTTGACGTTCATTTTCGTGTTTGGATTCTTAGAAATATGGACTTGTATTTAGATAGTAATCATTTTTAAAGTATATTTATTTCAGTTTTTATTGTCATAGAAATAGATAGTTTCTCTTTTATTATTTTTCATTGGCAGAATCCGGCTAAATGAGATATTCAATAAATTGACCAGTTTCGTGGAATACCAGTTTTCGTAACACCACTTTTTCCCGCTTCTGAATTGAGCAGAAGGAATATTACTACAAATTCAAAATATTTTATAGGAATATTGTGTTGCAGCTTTCAAATAGGTATCACTGAACATAAGCTAAAACTCTAACAGCTCATCTGACCATTTGTCTTTCAACAGTTCTCAATTTCAAGAAATCTAGGATTAATTTCTTATCAAAATCCATCGATTTTACTTAAGACAATTAATTTAAAGTAGGTATCGTTGAAACGGTCTCGTGACAGGATTACTGCTTGGCAATACACCAAAGACATAAAAAAAACAGTAGACAGAGCAGGTCATTCATAAATTTCCAAATGCCAACATTAGATATATTAACGTGAAGAGGGAGAACGTAATGAAGGAAAATGATGAAGATGGCGACCGTAGCGAGTCAAACATTTCATTCATGTACGGTCACATGTTTCTCCCGGCGGTGCATCATAGGCGTGACATTTTAGGGGACACCTGTTTATAAAGTCAGGTAACATTGAAATAAGCCTGCTGTTAAGCTTAAAATAATAAGCCATCACAAAAATGAAAATAACGACTTGAAAAATAATTTATTAATATTGAAATATGCACATAGGTAAAAAAAATAAATTCTAAGGTACAGTTCGGGAAAAAAACATTTTACGTTTAATTGATAATTGATTAGAGAATTGATTACAGATTAATTACAGGGTGTCGCTAGCCGCCGTGCCGGTCGCATATTTATATCTATCACACGCTATTGCAAAGCGAGCGATGCCCGAACGCAGTTCTTATCTATCACATGTTTTGCAAACGCGCCTCTTTAACTAGCACATGCGATCGCCAAAAATGTTGTCTTTCCGATTAAATACAGTAGTAGATAGTAGTAGTTCATCACCTGTAGTTGTATCTGAGGTTAAAGATTTATTTTATTTTCAGTTTTAAATAATATTTTTCAAAGATAGCTGGATGGTCTTCTAATTCTAATTATGCTATATTAGGGAGATTGCGATCTGTTTTCAGTTTTAAAAACATTTTCCAAAGACGGTTTGATATATTGAACTGAATTTTGGCACAGGATATTATGGAATAGGAACACACTAACCCACCTATATACGCTTTACTATTACTGTGGCCTCACCATCCTGATCATCGATTGTGGCCACATGGCCTTTCATAGGTTAGACGTGACCGAAAAAATATGTGTTTTCATGCAATAGGACTCTGGCGTCCATACACTCCGTAGAACCAAAGATATACGTGAATTTATATTGTGACATCTGAGGTCATAGTAATAGCTTTGTTTATATAGGAAATAGTTATTCAACCTCGAACTGAAAAAAGGCCTCATCGCTAGATGGCGTCCGGCCTGAAATGTGCCCATTGACGAATTTCAAGAAATTACTACGCGTCCTACGATAAACGTTGCGAGGAGGGAGTTCCTACATTTCTATTGGTGCATTCCCAAGGGCTGTTACCTGGCGGCGCGGAGTGGACGAGTGTTCGTAATAATTCCGAAAATCTCATTGTTTATTTTTATATTTTCCGCCATTGTTCAAGTTGAAGAAGCTTTACTTTGTAAAATGTTTGTGTTTGGGTTGTAATGATTAATTTTGGGCTGAGTAAATTGCGATTATCTATCTACGTTTTTTTCTAGGTAAGTACAAAAGTACCCACTTCCTTTGTTTTGTAGTTTTTGTCGGAAATCAGAGTATTGCAATAGCAGTTTCGAAGTTTAATAAACAGAACAGGTTTAATTAAATACGATGAACATTTTTATAATAATCATATATATGTAGATAGGGATAGGGTAAATCTTTACATCTATATCCATCAGTATGCTTTCTCATATTAACGTTTATTTTGTACGTAAGTACATAGTAGATGTTGCACGTCTAGGTGACTATGAACAGTTTTGAATAGTTAATTAATTGATTGATAGGCATGTATAAGGAAGGATGACAAATGTATGGAATGAATATTGAATTTAATTAATAGCATATTATGATATAAGTGTATAAGAGCACTTTTAAAGCACGCGCGTTTAGATTTCTTTAAATTTACTTTTTTGGGTTGTTCCACATTTGTATTGTTTTAATTGTTTCAGTTTTTGACAGACAAATTCTTTACAAACTAAGTCAAAATTACATTAGATTTTAATTTGTTTCAGATAACGTCTATTTTGAGAGCATCAATTTGTAAAGGAACATCCCCTGGGCGAGAAAGCTTTCTTTGATCGCTGTGCCTACAAAGTATGTCTTCATCATTGGTGCCAAATATTTTCCCATTAAATATGGTTCAAGAAATCTGAGCAGTTAAATTTTTAAAGAGTGTTTTTTGTGTACTTGGGTACTCTTTACTTCACCTTCATCAATAGGAGAAGACATCCACAAACTACAGGCCTATGGAATTACAAACAGTGCACTTTTCTGGTTCACTGATCACCTGGAGGATCACTCCCATGTGACTAGAGTGAATAATGCGTCCCCAAATCCGTTTGATAGTGAGATAGAGGTGCCGCAGGGCAGTGTTCTGAGCCCCCTTTTGTTTGTGCTATATGTCAATGACCTAGACCGAGTTTTAAATTATACATTTCTAAGTTTGTTTGTGGACGATATGTTGATCTGTGTTTGCGGGAAGGATTTTAATCAGGTAGTAGATACTACGAAATCAAAGCTCGACATCCTTTATAACTCGTTGTGTCTAAATAGGCTTAGGTTAAAAAAAAGACAAAGTACATGGTTTTTTGGCTCTAAGCAGAATTGTAATAAATTTCTAGAAAATAATTATTGGGTTAAGATAGATATCTAATAGCCTATTTGAAAATGCATCTAATAATATTTAGGGGTAGTCTTGGATTCTCAGCTTAATTTTTTGTTACATGTAGATCATATTAGAAAAAAAATTGGAAAAGATAGAATTTTTTAGGAGAATAGCTGAGATTCTTAGTCACTGGAGTTGTGTTCTTATATATAATACCATTATATATCCGCATTTCAATTACTGTTTTTCATTGTTGATATCAGGTAAAAAGGCTGATATACAAAGACTCCAGTTGCTACGAAATAAAGCTATGCACATTATATTATTCTGTACACATTATACTCCCATTAATTTGATGCTAAAGCCACTTAGATGGCTTTCAATACAGCAAAGCATAGATATGTCCAATGTACTATTTATTTTTAAAACAAAAAATCAATTATTGCCCGAATAAGCTGATTTGAAGGTGATTCATGTTTGTCCCACCGGGAATTCATAAATAATGTTTTATTAAGAACTTTAATATATAAACAATGTAAGTCATATTCAAAGTGCGAATTGACGTTATAATTTTTTTATTCACTATCCACTTTTATTCACGGAGTAAAAAACAACATTTTAATATTACTCCAAGAGTTATTTTTAGTTACATAGTATTCGAAAAAGTTGTTTGCTGTTTTTTTTAACTGGAACATAAAACTTTAAATATATATTATATAATTGTATTTTTCCAATTTACTACAATTAAGGATTTTTTCACAGTGTAAAAAAGTAATATTTTTCTAGCGAGTTTGAATTTTTTAAATTAAAAAGTAAGTTTTATGGACCAATATTGTTTGGCACGAAACATGATTTTGATTATGATTTGACAATTTTAAATATATATACATATATAATTTTTTAAATACTAATAAATGAGATCTGTGAATCATCTTATATTTAAATAAAGATAAAACATTAATCGACTGATTATAATTAATTTATTAGTTAATTCTTATTAAATGGTGATGCTTTTAGGTTGTATCTATGTTAATGTAGTCCAATTACTTTTCGATATTTAAGTAATATCAAAGACAATTTAGTATAATTGTCTTTGGTAATATTTATAAGTACTTATTTATGGAGTTGTAGTCGATCTAATCTCTTGATACATCAGTTTATCACAATAGCTATATTAGCAACTTCTGATTGAAAAATAGCAAAAATAATTATGGTTTCTGGTGATTAATTGTAACTTATAATATACAAGAAAGTTATTTTAAGAACATGTATAACTTTACAAGTTTCATAGGCAATAACACAAAACTTTGATATGAAAAAATTTGGCATCTAAGATAAAATAAATGAATTATTTCAAAGGGAAATAATACAAGTGAACATAAAATGATCAGTTGAAAATAAGGGATGAATCAATCCAGAAGTTGCCCGAAACAGCACACTACTCTCGATGCTGATTTTTTTATCTTATATACTTGTTCTTTAGTTTTAAGGGTTGTATATGTTGATGTGTTTTATCAATTGAATTGTTTAATTTTCGAGTAAATATAGTTTTACTCGGATGTTGTTTATTTCACTATCCTAAATCCGAATTTTTTCAAAAATTATTTACTTGATTATAGCGAATAAACTACAGTATATATTTTGAAGAGTACATTTATATTAATTTAATTTGATTGTCAATTATGTAATAATGATAATAATGGCTATAAGCGATTGAAAGTTTTGAACATTGGCTGTTGGCCTGGAGCAATATTATATGTACCGTTACATAAATTAGTATTAATATATGCCGAACTCATATTAAATAAAGACTTATCCAAGGTAAGAGTTTTGATTTCAGTTTTTAAACACCTTATTTCTTATCTCCCCCTCTTTTGCAAAAATAATGAAATTTAATAAAATAAAAATATTTAATTTTATTATTAATCTCCAAATAACAAGACATTTTAATCAATAATTTGACAAATACATGTTTCTAGTGCATTAAAGCATAAAATTGCAGAAAATGTTTAATTGTCTTCTTTCTATAAAAAGAAAAAATACATGAAATAACTATACCTACCTACTATTGGAACTAAATTTAATTTTTATCTATATTTCTCTATAAACATTGCAAGTTTAAAAATTGTGATACCTTACTTTTTGACTAATAATAGGAAACGAATAATCAATTTTTATAAATATAATTTTTTTTTATAGTTTAATAATATGTTTTTAGTGTTCCTAATTTTGAATGCGTTAAAATATCCAGTTTATATTGTAAAATTTTACTTATATCAAATCAAAACGTTTTACATTTAGCAAATAGGATTTTATTATTGTTCATTATTTTCCCATTTTTTAATGGCATACGCAAATCTATTTTCTTCGACTACTGCACCAATTCAATTAGGCCTATATGAATAAAATAGAAACTAGCAAAGAAATTGACACAAAAATCAATGTGTTAAAAATGCTAAAAACCATTTTCTCAAACATAAAATAAATTCAATTGAAAAGTCAAGATTGGGGAAGCAGTATTGGAAATTTCATTTTGTGTGTTAAAATTAAACTGATAAAACCGGTTCTAGCCACTTAGCCTTGGCTGAAGATCATTTCTTGGAAATCTACGGCTCCGCGAATATAATATTGTATTCCCCTTTCTACCCCTTCCTTTTCGTATGTAGGGTAAACATTGCACGTGTTTTCATTCATAAATACTGTTTTTGGTGCCAGCCACTGGGGGCAGCACCTCTCCACAGGCCCCGTTGAACGACTTTCTTCTTATAAAGACAATGGTAATAGTAATTTAGTGTGATGCCGCAATAATAGACCATTATGACAGTGTGTAACAAAGATGTCGTAGTAATAGGGAATATGAATGTAGTGGAATTTGTGTATAATTGTGTAAAGTTGAGGTCGCTATAATAGCAGTACCAACTATTTGTTTTGTGTATATGTATCGAGGTTTCTAATATACAAAATTTTTGTTGTAATTTTGCGTTAAGATAATATAGTCTACTCAAAAGTTAGCAAACGACTTACTTTTGTTGCCTATAACCTGAAGGTGTATTTTGATTATTGATTGCAGGTAGAATTTAGGCTAAAAGAGTTTATCTCACTGAAAACCGAGGAACTGAATTATTAGCATTGCAGGTGATTCTTTCAAATCCTTCGGAAAATCTGAAAAGAATAATTTTGCTGCCTTTGCTTCTTTGCAACAGGCAACAGCATATAAAATCGAGGTTCTTAAAAAAAACTTTCGTGACGAAGTGTTTGACTGAAAATCGAAGGCCACCGACTGGAAGATATAAAAACATGGCAAACGTTAATTTCTTTCAAATAAGTAGAAAAAAAGAAAATGTTTCGAAAAAATTTTTTTAATCGCCCAAATGAGACAAATTTCCTCAGGGACTTACTGAGCGCGTCCCCAGGTGGCGGATAGCTGGAGGGCCAGAACTGCCATTAGGTGCATTTGGTCTGCCGGAGAATAAGAGTGACTGAGGGATATAAAGCACCCCTCATGCTGCCCGAACAGCCGACCGCAGACCAGCTCACGATACATACCGTAAACCTCGCAATGATCCTAGACGAAGCAGTGTGCTGAGGGGCATGGGGGCCTTGGCTTAATTGCCTGGGCAACGTGTATGGGGACAACCATACCCCCCCCCCCCCTCCCCAATCCTAAGGTGTTGTCGGCATCGAAAGGATGGATAGCTGGGGGTGTATTTAGCCGATAGCGTACTAAACTTGGGGTACCGGGCACACCCCTTTTTATTATCGTGGGACTTACTACAAAAGAAACACAGGGGAAAAAACAAAAATAAAATGGGGGATTCGCAAAGAGTTCCCTATCACAAGGAATGTCCCCTGTGAGGCGAGGGAGCAGCCGGGCAGGGAAGGGACATGGTCCCTTAGCCAGCGTAACTGACAAGGTCCGCTCCAAAAATAGGTGCGGATCTCAGAGGAAGAGGGCGAAGAGGAAGAGGCTCCTGGCGGCTGGACTGACAGCGAGCTCGTCCTCGGTCCAAACACAACCTGGCACGCCGTCGTCGGAGAGTTCCGTAGGAGGCACTCCGGAAACGGCTGGCGGGAAGAGGAAAAGGTAGGTCGGCTCAAGGGTCAATCAGGACGCACCGGGGCAAGACCAGTAGAAGGTGGGTCCTAAAATAGCGGGACCCGCGGAAGAAAATAAGACCGCGAGTGGCTCCTCTCAAGGGGCCCCGCAGTCATACGCTCAGGTAGTCACGGCGGAGGAACCGAGTAGGGAGCTGATTAAGGTCAGGCCCCGTGGAATTGCTAACTTGGTCGAGGTGGACCCGCAAGGGCTGAGGCTCGTGAGGGCAGCTGTATGGATTCCTGGGCTGGGGGCGGACGTCTCCAATGAGGCGATAGTCAGCTTCCTTGAGGTCCAGAACGGTTTAAACAGCGGAGGGACCACGAAGTAGGGCTCCTGGATCGGGATAGGGGTGGACTATAGATCCGCTGGCACCATCGCGTACAGGGGCTCTCTCCTGTTCTGTCTAGCGGTGCAGCCCTGGCCGCACCGGGGTTGGGACACGAGAAGGAGCCAGCAGCTCCAGGTGGGAGCTCTCCGAAGGATGGCCTCGAGGGTGAGCTCGTCGTGGACGTAAATGTCGAAGCCTCTGTGGAGGCTGCCGGTTCTGCCATGTTATGAGCTAGTGCAGTGGTGGGCCCCCACCCCGGGGAGTGCGACGAAGGTAGAGCTCCGTCAGTTTGACTTAGACTGAGATCGAACGGAGGGTGAGCATTTACTATGTCTATTTTCCAGATAAATCTGCAGCATATTAGAGCTGCTACGTCCCGCCTATGCAGGAATATAGTAGAGGAGGGTACAATAATTCTGTTTATCCAAGAACCTTGTATTGTCATATCCAGAGTGAAGTCATGGCGGGATCTGTGTTATATACACCGGACCCAACCCTGAAGGACCCTAGAGTAGGTATATCGACAGTGGGGCTGGAGACCTTTTTCTGAAGGGATAAGGCTGCCAGGGACCTGGCCCCTATCCTGGTTAACATACCTACAAGCGTAGGTGTGCAGAGGGTGGTACTAGCGTCAGCGTACTTCCCAGCCGATCAACCCTGCCCGCCGAAGGGAATTGTGAATCTGGTTACCTACTGCGGGGAGGTAAATATCCCACTACTGGATGTGATAGCAACGGGCACCACATAGTTTTGTTTGGTTGCGCCCCGGAGCGAGCGAAGCGAGCGGAGGGCAATGCGTGAAATCCTAGACGCTTATAAACGAACGCACCAGTACTCTGCGCATGCGGAAGCCAGGGAGCCAGAGTAATATTCCTGTGTGTAGACACGAGTTATATAAAGAGGCCCTGGGGCAGTCCAAGAAACAGCTGAGAGGGTCGCCAAGGAGTGCCTACTGTCGAGAGGTGCCCCAAGCCCCGGCCGCTACTGGGTTCTGTCAAGGGACCCAGTTCAAACTTGGGGCGACAGAAATTTGGTCCAGTCCAATGCAGTAAGGACCCAAGCAGCCACGTTTGCCTAGAGGGGGCCAATACGGCCGACCCTGACATTATTATGGCAGGATCGACCATTCTTTCATCATCGTCAATGGGACTGCTAGGTGTCTGGGTCAACAATATGACCTGGCATGACCACGTTGCTAACATCGCAAAATCAGCCTCCCAGAAGCTTGGTGCGCTATTTCGCAACAAATACTCTCGCTCTACAATGCGCAAATAGAGTATTGCTCACCCTGGGGTGCCGCACCAAAGCAGAACCTAGCGCTGCAGGATTTCATTCAGAACAGAGCTGTGCGTCTCGTCGGCGACCCGGAATCTTGATAGTTTGGAACACCGGAGACGTGTGGCCGGGATGTCCCTGTTTTACAAATACTTTCACAGGAGATGTTCCCAGGATTTGGCCCGCCTCATCCCGCCCCAGGACATCTGTTTCCCCCTAATTACAACCTACAACTATTCAAGAACCGTGTCAATCAACATCTTCGCACACACACCGCTCGACGAGCGCCATTGGATCTCCCTTTAGTGCATGTGCCACTGCCATAAAAAACACCACGGACCACACACTTCCCAGGCTCAACAGGCGAGGGCCGGAGAGGTCGGGTTGGGCCCGTGTTCAGCATTAGGGCTGACTATGGCACTGCCAAAAAGGGCAATCGAGAACCTTCCTAATTTAAGGCGGCAGATGAGGATCGGGTCTTCGGGGCGCTACTGCGGCGTGACGAAAGACACCTTAGCACGCCGCTGATTCCGGGCCTTCATCGCACATGGGTATGTGCCGAAAAGCCCTAGAGGCATAGCAGAGTGGTGTTCATTCCCAAAGCGGGAAGAAACGACTACACCGATACGAAAGTACGTGTTTGCGGATATTGAAGGGGCCTTCAATAACACAGCCGTGGGTTCGATCTTCCGATCGGTGGAGCGAACGGGGGTGGATCCGGTCATAACGAGCTGGATCCGCTCCATGCTCACCGGGCAGAGGGTTGAGGCTAGGCTGAGAGATGAGATGGTTGGGGTTGAGTCATCGCGGTGATGTCCTCAGGGGATCTTTTGCCCTTTCCTGTGGTGTAGTTTACAGAATCACTAGTGGTGGAAGAGATCCTACGCATCCTGAGAGTTGAACATGGGATCTATGTACAGGCCTGTGCAGAAGACGTTGTTATTATGGCACAAAGTACTGAGGTCTGGATATTGCAGACGCTTCTGGGGGAAGCACTGATAAGGTTCTCGCAGTAGTGTAGGCATAATGAACTCAGGGCGAATGCCAAGAAGGTATAGATGGTCATCTTTACCATCAGGAAAAGGAAGGGAAGCATCTCCCAATATCACGTTGGAAGGAACCCATCTTGTGACTAAGAAATGCGTCAAGTATCTGGGTATCTGGTTGGACCCCAAACTGACCCCTTCCTTGCTGTCCCGTTTTTTTTTATAAATAAAAAAACTGCGAACACTTCAATGTTTTTTTAAATAATGTTTTTTTTACTTTCCGTTCTAATATCTATTTACCTAATTGAGCTATAGACATAATTTTTTTTTTATTTTAAAACACACTTTGGCGCTTCTTTCCAACTATGAAAAAGTTGGTATTTTTTTTATTTTAAATATGACTATAGTTTGCCAAATGAAAGAACCTGGACGGAAAGAATGCGGGCAAAAAATATCCTCGCATATTTAGATGCTGCCACATTTTTTTCCCAATAATCCTAATTTATTTTCTGTCTAGTTTCCTATAGTGAATTTACATATTTAAATTTCCTACTTGAATACTTAATTTTGTTATTTTCCTTAATACTACTCTACTCTTCTATTATTTACTATTTTATTTACACAGGGAAATACGGAATACGCAATAAGTATACTATAATATTTATAATGTTTATATGTTATTCGCCTTCAAGCTATTTAAAATACGCGACAATAGGCAACACTGCGACGTTTACTTGATTTTTAGCGGGGAGGCAGTTTCGTGATTGGTCGCAGGATATATTAAATACACTTTGACCCTAGACCAACACCTAATTTTTTTTACATATTTTAAAATTTCGGCAGCGACTTGCCTTAGCCATTGGCGTAGAAATTGCCGATGCCAAACTGTGTGGTTATTTATATTATTTGGTTTGTAGGGTCTGGTGATATATAGGTTTTGTCGATTTTGCAAATTCTCTTTTTTCACTAGAAAGGGGGTGTCCTATATAGTAGTTTAAGCCAAAAAAGTCTGAAGATCCGCTACATTTGAACCGAAAAAATGCTCTCAAAGTTCGAGTTTTGACACAAATTTTCAGCACCACTTCACAAATGCACTAGAAATTTAGACAAAACACATCTGAAAATCAATTGTCGGGTGAAAATATTAACTAGGATACATTTGCGTCGAACGAGAGACCTCCGTTTTGTTCCGGTCCTAATTTAAAGCGACTCATAGCCATAGCCCCATTAAACAAAATTAAATTTTACTTGTAAATATCCATCCTTCTTTTTACTGTCAACTGTCACAATAGCCAAAACAAAGATTTTTAAGAAGGCACACTGTTGCCAGACGTTTACTGTAGTTTCGTTAGCAAAATTCATTAGAAATATGGTGCGCTATAAGCGCAGCTTATTCACTACCAGCTAGTCATCTTGCGGCGGCATCCTTTGATTCGGGAAAGTCGATAACCAAGTTTTGCAAATTTTAGAAGAGGGTCATGACTTAATATTGATTTAAACGCCTGGGCATCTGAATAATACTTTTGACAGTTCGTTTAATTTCAAATATGCTTTTTCTACTAGCGTGCGTAAAGTACTCACTTTACGCACTCTCTAAGATTCGTAAAGTAGGTTTTTTTAATGTGCAGTGCGTAAAATAAATTATTTTACGCACTAGTGCGTAAAGTAAATCTGACATATTTTTTGACATTTAGGGCAATGCGTAAAATAATATATTTTACGCACTAGTGTGTAAAATAATTTATTTTACGCACTAGTGCCTAAAGTAATTTAATAATATTTTTATTTTTTCATATATTTTTCGGTAGTAGAAAAAATTTTGTATGCTACTCATGTGTAAAGTACCCTTTTTTTATTCAATTTCAATTAAATTTTTTTATCAATATTCCCATTCATAAAAAAAAGGTGCACTTTATACACTTGTTGCATAATTACTATTTTATCGTCTAAAATCCGTTTAAAAACGATTTTAAAACGCACAATTGTATAAAAATCCGAAATTTCCGAACCTCTCAGGGCGATAGCTGAGGCTTCGGACGAATTTGTCATGTATTTTGAAGCGAAAATTCATTTTAAATTCAAATCGCTCAGGGCGCAGTGCCCGACACTCCAACTTTCCGATTTCGATAGAGTTGACTAGCTGGTAGTGAATAAGCTGTGCTATAAGTGTCTCTACTCTTTTTTTATTTAGGTGAATGATTTTTTTATTGCAGTAGCACATCCTATATTGCTCGACGAGCGGTGTGTGTGCGAAGATGTTGATTGACACGGTTCTTGAATAGTTAGTTTGGGGAACAGATGTCCTGGGAGCATATTCGCATGTAACAGGCAAGATGTCCATTCGGCAATGCCGATCGTTTCTTCATATGTGACGTGCACGATAGCATTTAGTCAGATGTCGTGACTGTTGCAAAGAATCAACAAATAAGTCTTCAATTATTTTAACACTTCATGCATGGCCCTCCGCTCGCTTCGCTCGCTGCGGGGGCTCTACAAACCATAACTAACCAAGTGCTAACCCAAAATAAAAAAAAGTAAAATAAAAATTTTGGGTTAGTTTTGGTTAGCACCTGGTTAGTTTCCATTTGTTGAGCTCCCGTATAGGGAGCGAAGCGAGCGGAGGGCCATGCATGAAATGTTTAAATAATTGAAGACTTATTTGTTGATTCTATGTAACAATCACGACATCCGACTAAATGCTATCGTGCACGTCACATATGAAGAAACGTTCGACATAGTCGAATGGACATATTGCTTGTGACATCCGAATATGCGTCCTGGGAGTGAGTTCCACAGTGATGCAGTGCGCCCGACAAAGGAGTTCTTGCAAAGCGATGTTCTAGGTGTTTTCAGTTGTACGACGAACCGGTGCGCTCTTGCGGTCTATCATGACTGTCTGACAGGCGTTGTCAGTGGCGGGATAAGGTGTGCCAAATCCTGGGAACATCTGCCGTAAAAGTATCTGTAAAACAGGGATTTCTCGGTCACATGTTTGCGGTGTTTCAGACTATCCAGATTCCGGGTCAACTCCGGGTCACCGACGAGACGCACAACTCACTTCTGAACGGAATCCAGTAGCTTTAGCGTGTGCTCTGGCGTGGCACCCCAGATGTGTGAGCAATATTCTAAGCACGGTCTTTGTCATTGTAAAGCAAGATCAACTGCTGCGATGTATACATTTTTTGTTGCGAAATAGCGTACCAAGCTTCTGGGAGGCTGATTTTGCGACGTTAGCAACGCGGTCATGTCAGGACATATTGCTGTTGACCGAGACCCCCAGTAGTCCGATTGAATGAAGATGAAGGGATGGTCGATCCTGCCATAATGATATCATTGCCCGCCGTATGGTAAACGTGGCTGCTTGGATGATTATTCAATGTGCATTTGCATTTAATCATCGGAATAAAAGAGACACCCATTCGATTACACTATTCCTTTGTATGTATATCTTCGTCAAATATTTCACTTCATACATGGCCCTCCGCTCGCTCCGGGGGCGTAACCAAACAAACCTAACCCAAACTAACCTATGACATTCCCAAATGAGGAAAAACAAACTAAAAAATATTTGCATTTTCGACTGACAAATTTCAATTTTTTTTTTATTTCCGGCATGCCTTGGGTTAGTTTGGGTTAGTTTTGTTTGGTTGCGCCCCCGAAGCGAGCGGAGGGTCATACGTGAAGTGGAATATTAAATATACTTAAATAGTAAACAACACTGTTATTCCGCATAAGAAAATGTGCAATTTTTGGAAACACTGTGCCAGGCCGCCGGTGTCGGTTACTAAAATTTCAATATTGTCACGTTACAATTTCTATATTTTCACGTTACACCTGGGAAAGTCGTAGTGGAAGTTTGCCCTTCTAGGGCAATTTAGGCTCAAAACGCGGATATTTTTTCGGCTCAAATGTGGCGAATCCGATTTTTTTGGCTTAAGCTATCTATACACCCCTTTTCTAGCGAAAAAAAGAAAATTTGCAAAATCGACACAACCTATATATATCATCAGACCCTTAATTTGATGATATCTTTGAAGATTTTTAACCTTTCTTATATTTTTCTTGCATTTGGTGATTATTATACGCGGTTAACTAATTTTTATATATTTCGGATAATTCCTACAACATATTTATGTAATACATACAACAAATAATATCATAGAATACTATCCTTATTATAAAAATGAGATATTATTATATGACATATTTTGTACTATAAGACTGTAATATAAAAAAAAGTGTAATTAATTTTAACGTCTTAAGCTAATCAATATTATCAATAATAATATGGTAAGAATAACCTCGTGCGCCTATGGGAAGGTAAGATTTTTTACGTGCCAGTCCTCTACCCCCTTCAGTCGTTGTTAAGGTTCACTCGCTTGGCGCACTATAAAACATCGTTGACCTTGGGAATTAAAAAATTATGCAGGCAAATTTTCACCAATCAAAAAACTTTTTTGTTTTTGCGAACTTCATATAATATTGTGCGAAGAAAATGTAGCCAAAAGGTTAAAGGAGTTTTTAGTAGCAAAACCGTCATTGTCACTTTTATAGTTTAGGCGATCTTATTTTTTAAAGCGCCCGGAATTTACAAATTTGTTTATTCTCGGCGAATATTGAAAGGCCGGTCGGTGGGTCGGGAACAGTAATTTGTGTAATGTGGTTTCATCCATAAATGTGTCAATTACTACGCTTTAGTAATTTATTTTAGTCATTTGAATCGAATACGTTATAACGAATTTAAATGGCTTTGGTGAATTTTAGTTAGTCGTTAAAATTCGGTTATTTGGGTTAGTTCCAATTTAGGTACTTTAATATTTTTAATCTGTTCCGATACGTTTTAGCCTTTTTGGTTTCTGGTTAGTTTTGGTTAGTCGTTCAATTAACTTTCGGTTAGTTTCAGTTAGTTTTAATTTATTTTAGTCATTTGAATCGGTTCCGATACGTAGGTACGTTATAACCAATTTTATTATTTTAAAGCTTTTGTTTAGTTTTGGTTAGTCGCCAAAATTCGGTTAATTTGAGTTTGTTTTAACTTACTTTAATATTTTTAATCTGTTACGATACGTCTTAGCCGCCTTTGATGCTTTTAACTACTTTTGGTTAGTCATTCAATCAACTTTCGGTTACATTCAGTTAGTTCCAATTTATTTTAGTCATTTGAACCGGTTCCGATACGTTATAATGAAATTTAATGTTAGTTTTGGTTGATCGCCAAAATTAGGTTAATTTGGGTTAGTTTTAACTTACTTTAATATTTTTAATCTGTGCCGATTCGTTTTAGCCAGTTTTGGTTAGTCGCCAAATTTTGGGTAATTTGGGTTAGTTTTAACTTACTTTAATATTTTTAATCTATTCCGATAGCCCGTTTGGTGCTTTTAGTTCCTTTTGGTTAGAAATTCAATCCATTTCGGTTACTTTCAGTTAGCACCAATTTATTTTAGTGATTTGAACGCGTTTCGATTTTTGGTTAATTCTAGTTAGTCACCAAAATTCGGTTAATTTGGGTTGGTTTCAACTTACTTTAATATTTTTAAGCTGTTCCGATACGTTTTGTCTCTTTTTGGTGCTTTTGGTTACTTTTGGTTAGTCGCTCAATCAACTTTCGGTTAATTTTAATTAGTTTTGGTTGGTCGCCAAAATTCGGTTAAATCGAAAAAATCATCCATTATTGCCCAAAGATACTGACTTTAAATTATAAGAGGGAAAACCAAACTCTAAATCTACAGTATCAAATTATTTTGATACTGTAGATTTAGAGTTTGGTTTTCCCTCTTATAAAATTCGGTTAGTTTGGGTTAGTTTTATAATTTTAATCTGTTATGATACGTTTTAACCCGTTTTGATTCATTTAGTTACTTTTGGCTAGTTTTGGTTAGTCAATCAATCAACTTTCGGTTACTTTCAGTTAGTTTCTTCCAATTTATTTTAGCCATTTGAACCCTCCGATATGTTATACCTAATCAAATTTAATAATTTTAGTTAGTCGCCAAAATTCGGTACGTTTAGGTAAGTGATAGTGATAATTTTGAATTTTAATTTTAAAAAACCTTTCTGGAATTAATTGTAGGATAAATGGAATCTATGCAAATAAAATCTATTTGGACTGTCGCGTCAATCGCGGCGGTGCGGCGTCGCCGTCGTAGATTAAATTTTGAATGATACACGTTCGATATGAACTATGCTTAATGAAACGTGGTTTAACGATACACGCGTTTGATTATAGTGTTCATATCGAACTAGTATCATTAATAACCATGATACAAAAATATTGTATCATGATTAATAACTATTATTTATTCCCGAAACTTTACGCGGCAATCGGCAACGTGGTACAAAACGTGGCAACAAGCACATAGACGCTTCTTTACCCGTGTCACCCCGCCGCGCCCACCCCGTCGGTCGCGTCGTCACCGATCTATATTGATCGTAATATATTCGTTTTCGTTGTGGATTAAATAATGGGTAAAATTGTGTCGATTTTTATATCAGCTTAGAACAAGATCAAACCTATTGGGTATTGTTAACAAGATCATTCTACACATGAAACCTCAAAATACGACTTTTTTGCGGTCCCGATTCCTTTTATTAAAAAAAAAAAACTGTGAAAACTTCCCCTTTTTAAAAATTTTGTTTTTTTATATTTCCACTCTAATATCTAAACACTCAATAGAGCTATCGACATGATTTTTGTTTTGTTTTAAAACACACACTTAGGCGCTTCTTTCCAAATATAAAATGGTTCGTATTTTTTATTTTAAATATGCTCAAAATATCGATGACCTTGGGACTTAAGAAATTATGCAGGCAAATTTCCACTAAGCGAAAAACTTTTTTGTTTTTGGGAATTTCATATAACATGCAGCGAATAACATGTAGACATTTGACCAAAAAAGTTTTTTGTAGCATTAGCATTCTTGTCACTTTTATAGTTTAGGAGCTACGATTTTTTAAAGCGCGCGGAATTTAAAAATTCCGTTGCTCGTCGGTTAATCTGGAGCGACAGGTTCCAGGTTCAGGCATAATATCCGAACGCCATGAAGACACCAAACAGTGTTTGTTTACTTAACAGGACCTTATTATTATCACTACGTCACTATGTTATTTTATTGAGAATTTTTTTATAAGAGACTGCGAAGAAAAAAGCGTATCGAAAAATCATATATTAGGCTTAGTGTAGAAAATTGTTTAGTTTAGAATGTTAGTAATGATCGTAGTTTAACTGACTGTACATCATATAGCGCCCTATACGCTTGACGTAAGAGAATATTGCCTGCTTAAGTGTTTAGGAGACCTTTTTATATTCTTATCTGATTTACGATGTTATGGCTAGAGTAGTTATAATGGTGGCTTCCCACGGCCCGTCATATCACAGGCCGGACCGCGCCAGCTCGGGCCAACACGCCGTGGGAAGGGTGCCGTCCGAGGTCGCCCGGAAAGATCCGTGATTGCGCGTCCGATCCGCCGCAAGTCGGTAACTTCAAAGGCGCGGCCTGGCCTGATCTGTCGCGACCTGTCGGTGTCTGTTGTTATCTGTGATTAGGGTTGATTTTTGGGGCCATTTTCCATTTTAATACGTTCTGCCAAGAC